>JANRGW010019954.1:0-11967 GCA_024733675.1 Psilopsiagon aymara | reverse complement strand
GTGGAATAATTGAGGTGCGAAAGGACCACAGGACCTATTAGGTCTCTAGTCTTTTGCTTGCTCAGAATCTTCCTCAGGGCCTCTAATCTATTCACTTCCTGCTCAAAGCAGGATCACCTGTAAGGTCAGGTTATTCATGATTTCATCCAGTGGTACTTAAGAAGATGCAAGGGCAGAGACTGCAGACTGTTTCTGGGCAGCCTGTTCCAATGCTCAGCTGTCCGCGCAGCAATAAGTATTCTCCCCTGTTCAGCTGGAGCATGTCCTGTTCTAGTTCATGCATGTTGTGTCTCATCTTCGGACCATGTAGTGCTGTTTCATCATGCAGTTTGCTGCGATTTTGTTTCTTCAGCTAAAGAAGTAAGGAGCTACAACACTGTGTTTTGTTTGTTCAGTATTTGTAGAGGTTCGTATTCAGAGGTATACATTCAGCTAAGAATTGCAGTGGGGGAAATGATATGCAGAGATAGGGGTTAGTTTTGTCCATTAGCTGGCCATTATGGAAAACCATAAAATATTAAAAGAGTATCACAAATAAGCTCTTGTCCTGGGGAGAAATATATATGTCAGAAGGATGGGAGCTGTGCAGATCTAGTAAAAGTAATGTCCTTTTATCCTTTCAGTGTCAACATAAACAAGCAGTAAGCAATACTTTTGCTGGTTCACTCAATGTAATCTATTTTAACTCCAAATCTCTCAAGTAATGAGAAAATTCTTATTTTTCAGGGAACCCAAATAGAATTGTCAATTGGAGTTATCCTAGGAATTTCTACTATGGCAGGCAAGTAATAAAATGCAGTATGTGGAGACTGATAAACACACTCCTGTATTTTAGGCTGACAGTGGGCCACAGGGCTGCCAATGGCTCTTCTTAGTCTTGCAGCTGCCTTTCCTAATAAAGAAACAACCTATGTTTGAAGCAAGGACATACTCCATTTGCAGAAATGGAATTCCAGTTCACATAGCTTTGGCAATGCTTGTTGTCCTTTTTAATCTAGAAGCTCAAATCCTGGGTTGCTTAGGAAAGCATATTTGCATTTCTGTAATGGGACTGCTCTAAATTCCCTGGGGTCTGATACTTACCTGTGCTTGTTTATGTATTTGTGAGTTGCTGTTTGCTTGCAGTGCTGAGAAGATCAGTGTTGGTGTCCTTTTACTGTGCTGGCCCATGTTCTTGGTGGCTTCTCTGCCTCCCTGCGATACCACGGGAAGGCCCAGCAGCCACCCTGCTCGTGCACTGGACCAAAACTGATAAGTTCTGCTCAACAGCTTTGGTGCCTCTGCAGTGTCAGAGAAGAGAAACCTGGTTCCATCAGATGCGGTGTGGCTTAAAAGCACGCAGACAGCTTAAATGCAGAGCAAGCAATGTGTGGCATTTCTCTGTTGCAATGCAAGGCAGTCACAAGCAAGCTTATCTCACTAAGATCTGCTGTGAAATCATATATATTAAGTGTATAACTTCATTCAGTCAGATCTACAGTATTCCTAATCTGACACAGCTCATGGGTGTGTTAAAATGTTTCTCAAAACTACATACATGAGTAACAGCTCCTTCTGTTTCCCGTGCTCCTGCGCCTCTTCAGGCACTGGAAGACCTTGTTGGTGTCCAGCATTAGCTGTGTGAAACTGGTAACCACCCATGGCTGTGTTTAACTCTGATCTGAAAAATTCTTACGTTGGTTTCCAGGTGGCTGTGACATCTGTTTGTACTTGTCAAGTGTTCTTCATATAAGTTGAGAAAAATAGTTGCACTTCCTTTTATTGTTAGTCTGCTGCTGCAAACTGTAGTAAGGTCAGGAGAAAAAGCCTCTAAAGAGGCTTACTTCTAGTCTTTGATGCTGTATCTGCTGAGAAGAGTGACAGTCACTGGGGCAGGGAGGGGGTGTAACTGATTGGGTTTATTTGTAATTAACATAATACTTTGGCTTCTTATCCCTTTCTCTTCCCTTTTTCTCCCTCCAGCTGCAGCTTTGGGAAACCTTGTTTCAGATTTAGCTGGACTGGGGTATGTCTGAACTTGTGTTGAGAATATATATATATTGTTTTCTTCTCTTGCAAACACTGTTGGTGCTACTGAACTAAACCATTATAAACTGCTGAAAACCAATTGTTTTTTTCATAGATCTTGAATTTTGCTTCAGTAATCTACATGGCTGTAGAAATGTATTCTGTCCTTGCTAAGAAAGAGTTGGACTATTAGGTGTTTCTTGCCAAGGTTAAAACTGCAGTATCATAGTTCTGAAACAGACTAACTGTCCTGTTACTACAGTATTACGTATTGTAAGGGATAAAGTTGGGATTGGCATTTAGTCTGACTCAGTGTAGTCTGTAGGCAATGCTTGCTTTTAAGGAAGTTTTAATGAGAACTTTTTCTGCAGAAGTGCTTTCATTAAAAAACGAAATGGAAAAATGCATTTTTTGTGATGGAGTATGTTGCTGTGATAGAATATCCCTCATATACCTGCTCACGTTGTTATGGCTAGATCAGGAGGTATTTCCTTCTTCCTCAGATAAAAGATCTATCTGAAGTGCCTTCAGATCTAGGCATACCTACTTCTGATAGAAACAGATGCAGCTGAATTTATTTTTTTAAAGGAAATCTCTGAATAATTGCTGAAAGTAAAGCTTCAGTTATGACTCTAGTGCCCACTTTTCCTCTTTTTTTCCTGCAAATAACGAGGCTTATTCCTAGTGTGCGTCTGTAACCTTTCTGCAAAAATACAGGAATATTCACACCGATTTTGTCTTGCTGCGTAAAGTTTTTCTGGAAATACTGCATCTCAAATCAGTAAGAAAATGAGTGAACCTGCAGTGCAAAATGTGACCATCAGAATTCTAATGATCACACTTCCCATATTTACCTCTTGATGACTTTAGCTGAAGGAAAAGCTATTCATTTTAAGTTCAGTGCTTCAGATACTTCAGAATCCTCACTAGAAGTAATGTCAGATCTGAAATAGTTTGGTTTTGTTTTCTTGTTCTTCCAGTCTTGCAGGTTATGTAGAAGCTTTGGCTTCACGACTGGGTCTGTCAATCCCTGATCTGACACCCAAACAAGCTGATATGTGGCAAACGCGTCTCAGCGCACACTTGGTGAGTATCCTGTAGGCAGGCACTGTTTGCGTGGAGCTTGTTTGGTTTAAAATAATACGTGATAAATAAATCCTTTTTGTCACTTTTGCCATTAAATAGAATCATAGAATAGTTTGGGTTGGAAAGGACCTTAAGATCATCTAGTTCAACCACCCTGACACAGGCAGGGATGCCTCCCACTAAACCATGTCACCCAAGGCTGTGTCCTGCCTGGCCTTGAACGCTGCCAGGGATGGAGCATTCACAACTTCCCTGTCCAAACCATTCCAGTGCCTCACCACCGGCACAGTAAAGAATTTCTTCTTCCTTATCCAATCAAACTTCCCCTGTTTAAGTTTGAACCCATTACCCCTTGTCCTATCACTGCAGTCCCTATTGAAGAGTCCCTCCCCAGCATCCCTATAGGCCCCCTTCAGACACTGGAAGGCTGCTATGAGGTTTCCATGCAGCCTTCTCTTCTTCAGGCTGAACAACCCCAACTTTCTCATCCTATCACCAGCTTTTTACAGGTGTCCTGGAAGGTTTAGTCGTGAGCTTGTGGCAGGGATGAGCTTGTGGCAGGGATGAGCTTGTGGCAGGGAGCATCATCAGCCTGGACTGTTTTGGGCTTGGGGGGATTTTCCGTATGCAACAAGCCAGGAATGAGTGGTACTGTGGACAGTCTCTGCAGTGACTTCATGTATGCCATGGAGATAGCTGGGCTGAGCTCTGGCTACTGTGATAGGACAGTTTATCTGAAAGTTATGACCCCTTAGTAGGCTGCTCCCATACATTCTTTGTCAAGTGCTTGTTATTTTTATACCTGTGCTAGTATGTGTTCATTTCTAATATTCTGTAATTAGCTTGGATATGAAATTAGCTGTCCCCTGGGTATATTTTCAGCATTTGAGTAATATTCAGTGTCTGGGTTACAGTTGTGGGACACTTAACTTGCAGATTTATTTTCAGGATGATTACTTAATTAATATTTAAATATTTGAAGTGATCCCACTTCAGAAATTAGAATATTTAGTTTATTTTGAGGAAAGAATCAGATTATAAGAAACTGAGTAAAGAAACATGTTTCTCTCACTTTGCCAGAATGAGCCTTCATGGGAAAAAATATCTTTGCAGATTTAAGGGAAGAGAAATAACACTGGCTACTGAAAACTAAGGGAAAAGGTCTGCTTTTAGCAGTGACAGATCAAAGTATTAGGCAGGAGGAATTGGCATGTGTGTGAGCTGCTCTCTACTCTGCCCAACATGAGAGTCATCTTGGTGAATGCTGAGTCTGGCAAAAGCCTGTCATTGCACTGCAGCACATCCACTGCGCTTTTCTGTGAGGAGGCTTCTGAGCATCTTTGCCTGAACGCTGGCAGTTTTTCTTTTACAACCATTGTCTCAAGTTTCTCAACACCATCCACCTGGTGATGTGGTTTGGATGTTGCTTGTCTTACTTTTGTCTCCTTTTGAATTCTGAATCTAAGGCAATTGTGAAAAACTGTGGAATGTTTTCCAACCTTTTTTATGTATTATTATTATTGTCTTCCCTTTGTGCCTTTGCAAGCCATCGTGTTTGCAAGGAATTCCTCATTCCTGACTTTGCATTACCACATAAAAGCGGATACAGTTATAATTGCACATAAAATGTGTGTGTGGTTTTGTTGTTTGTTTCACCCGCCCTTCTCTGTCTTCCTAGCCAGTCCTTTGAATCTGTCTCCTCCCTTGCCACCTATGCAGGTCTTCATGGGTCATTCCCCTCCTCTTTATTCAGAAATGTGTCTTTTATCACAGCACATGCTGTTTCTAACTTTGTCATAGCTGTCTCTCTCTCATAGATTGTGTTTCTAGTCTGCGTGCTAACTAAAATGTGGCTCCCAACAGAAAACCAGAACAAAGAGTCTGTTTTCCTGGTTGTGTTGGTACTCGCAACAAATGCTTAACAACTGATTAGTGAGAAACTTATTTTTTTTCCCCCTCTCTCTAGGGTAAAGCTATTGGAGTGACCATTGGCTGCATTTTAGGAATGTTTCCTTTGTTGTTCTTTGGCGATGAGGAAGAAAAACTGGAAGAAAAAAAATAACCTTTTTACAAGACATATACAGATGTAAACTACTGTACCTCAATTACTCGATTACGCTGTCAATATTTAGGAATTAACAGACAGTAAAAAATGTATAGACTTGGGAACAAAACCTTCAGCATGTCGTTTTATGGAAACACTAATTTATTGTGGCTTTGTTGTGTTCAGTACTTCTTTTTATAAGATATCATCTAACTTTTTATTTAATTGTAAATTTTTGAAGTGTTTTCACTTATGGCAAAATGTTTACCACTTTCCCCTTTGACTTTATTCTTTAATGGGTTATTACTCTAATAATCCACCATGGGTGACAGTATAACTCTTGAGTTGCATATTGGTTGCTTAACAGATGTAATTGCATGACAAAAATCTCACTGCTGTTCATCAGGTCCTTCAATGCAGATTATTAAAGAGGTCAGTGATGAGTAATTTGAAGTCCCTCACTTGCAAGATGCCTGGTTGCCCCTTAACCAGCCATCATTTTGCACTGCCTTTAGATTAGATATTTCAGTGATCTATGCCTAGTTTGCATTTTTCACAACACTGATTGTGTCTGAATCCTCTTCTGAGATGATCATGTTAAGGATTTGGCAAGGTAAGTGTTTCCAGTGTAGGCTCTTTACCAAGTCCATTCTGTGGTGGTGGTTTAGCACCTTCTATACTTCCATATTCGCCTTTTTTTCTCCTTTGTAAACAATATTTTGTGCTTAAAACGAGGAGTGAATAGTTGGGTGGGTGGGTGAGGCTGGGGAACACTTCAGGGTGTGAATGAGTGCTGGTATTGCAAGTCTGTAATGGGTGGTTCAGTTGAAACAATAAGGTGTACGGTCAGTCTGGATTAGAGGACCTGATCTGCAGATTAGAACTTTGTACTTAAGATTAAGCCTTTGCTACTTATTTTTCTTTTTTGCTGTGGGACAATTAGTAAAAAAGACCCCAAACAACAAAAACGGGAGACTTGAGGCCTTTTTCCTTTTTTGCCTTTTATTTTTGCGGTCTTACTTGGTGTATTATAGATCTGACAGTGCAGACACATGTAACTGTGATTTACTTTTTTTTACATGGTCATGAGTAAATTGATTATGACTGTCAAATATCAGTAATATTTCAGGATCTGACTTGCCAGTAGCATAATGCTAAACTGATAACTTGTTTAGGGGAGAGGGTTTCTTAACCCGGTTGAATAAAATTTGGGAATGACACTAAAAAGAGAGGCACAGCTGAGGCACTTTGTTTTATCGCTGGAATTGTTGTCACTTCTGAAACCTGTAGAGTTTTATTTTATTAACTTTTAGTTAAAAAAATTAAAATTATGTCCCCTAATGAATTTATTTACTGTAGGAAAAGTCTTGTTGTAATGTGTTACGTTTCACAGAGATCATTGCTTATCTCTTGGTCATAAACCTGACTTCTCTCTTCTCATTTCTAGAAGCCCTTTAAACAGCAGTACTGAAACTTTGGCGTCAACCTTTAATGAGGGTGATAGTGTTGTATCTGTTCTTTGAAAAGCAGCTTTGAAAACTTGCAGTGAGCAGTCCTTGTGGCATGTACAGTACTTTGTACATTAAACTGTGAGAGTCTGTACCAAACTGTCAGTCTGAAGGAGAGTTTAGCCAGGCGCAGAACACAAATGCAGAGGAGTTTTAGCTCGCATTTTCCAAGTTGGAAACTTTATTTAAAAACACCATGAGAAACATCCTCCTTAGGAAATAATGTGCTCTTCTCCCACAGATTGCTGCTGGTTTACAGTGCTTCAGTAATCAGTGTTCTAGTCATCCAAACATTTGTCTTGGCTTTACCTTCTCTTGCTCTGCATGTACTTTTGTTTCTGGTATGTTTCTATACAAAGCTGTATTTCCCATGTGTTCTTTTTTTAAACTGAAGTGCACATCATAACAATTTTGCGTGTAGCTGTTTGTGGAGTAATACCAACACTGTTTCCCATTATGATACTGCCATCTTCCTTGGAATCTCCAGCAGTGACCAGACCTCTGTTCTTTGTCATCGTACCAACTGGAACACCGTTTTCATCACTTTTTTAGAGCTCATGAGAGCAATGGGAAGGCTGTGTCAGCTGTCATAGTAGTTTTCATTTTATAATGGCAATAGGAAAGACCGTGTACTATTGTTAAATAGCTTGGGCATGTAAGTTGAGTACATTTTGTTGCTGTATGTCAAACTATTGTACTGCAACCAATACTTTTATTGGGAATTAATGCACTAAAATATCTTCAAAGAAATTAATCATGTGTTGTCTTGTTAAACTATGGAGCTGACCACAAAAATATGGAGGGCAAGTGACACATGGTAAGAAATCTTGGGTGTTTCAGGCTGTTGTCTGATACCATCCGCCAGGAAGGTGACTTCTGGGGTTTCAGTATTTGACAAATGTGAAGAAATAACTCATGGCTTGAGAGGAACAGTGGCTCTGCTGGAGGCTGAGAGAAAGTGCTTGTTGGGGCCAAGCCGCCACCCTGAGTACAGTAGGGGTAGCTTGCTTTGCCTGCATGGTCCAGTCTCGTGTGGGGGTGGTGCTACTTCATGTGGAAGATCTGTGCCTGATCCGTATCCTGTCTCCTCACAAGGAGGGTGGGCTTTTCTGGGTTATATGAATAAAAGTAATCCCTGATGCTCTGATTATGATTGTTAAAACACTGAAGACTGAAGACAGAGCACTAACAAAACACTCCTCTTCGTTTCTTCTTGTCTTCTCTCTCCTCAATAAAAGGAAAACCAAGCACTACAGGTTTGTTCAGATACTAAAGTATTGCTCCATCTTTTTATTCTATCAGTTGGTCCCGTCTTAGTAGGAACTTTTCGAGTTAAAGGGCTGGTAGACCTGAAATTGTGTTTATTTTAAAATGCTGTCTTTTATTGTAACCTAAAATATAAGTGTATTTTTGACTGTATGTTGTCTCTAGGGACAAAGAACATGCATCTGATAGTATGGTTATCTCGATCTTCTCATCAGTATTTTCTCATGCATGTACTTTTACATAAATTATTTGAATTCAGACAACATATTTTGTATTGTCTTTAATTAAATTGTCAAACTTTCTGTAAACTTTTGTACTACAGCAAAGGTGTTCTGTGTTTCTTTATTAGACCAGATGCTGGAGGGGAAATGTTAATAATATCCTGTGGGTATTCAGCCTCAGCTATACAAATCAGGAACAGTTGATTTAAGTTATAAGCAGGTGGTCCTTTGTTACTGTCATAGGAGATACCACCATGGCGGAGTGGTACTTTTGTCTCTTCATGCTTGGAAGAGTGCGATTTAAACAATTAAAATGTTTGCATGGTAAATCGGTGGTGTTTGTGATTAATATGAGCCAGAAGCCCACTTGGGGTTTATTTGCAAACTAAGCCTTCATGAATTTTCCCAGACTTTGGAGCTCTTTGCTTTGTTTCACTCCTCAGCCAGTCCCTTCAGCTCGTGTCTGTGCAAAAAGAAGTGCTGTCAGTAGAGTATCTGTACTGAAGGGATGGTCTCATCATTTTGACAACCTGTACAGGCTGCATCGTGTTAATCTCTACATTAATGTTGTACAGAGTCTGGCACACTCCTGTCCAACATGATTCGCTCTGTGATTCACATGGTCTGGTAACAAGCTGACAGAGCAGTGGTATATAAACTAAAGGTCTTAATAAAGCATTGAGGAATTGTCATCCTGCTCTGAGAGTCTTATGCCTCTGGATTTTTTTTACCAAAAATGCTAAGAAAATAGCTAGAGCTACCCCAGGTTAATACTCTCCTGACACAAAGTCAAGCTCCTGTTCTAAAGTCTGTCTCTAAGGGTTATTTCGGCTTTTACCCTTGTCTCAGTGTTCAGGACCATGGGCATGCAGACTGTTGCTTCAAAATAGCAGCGGAGTTTTGGGCAAGCTTACAGCTTAAAAGCCAGCCAACATATGTGCAGAAGGATTTGATTATGGTTTGGTTTGGAAGACCCCTTCCCCTAATCAAAACCCTCCTTCTAGAGACCTGTGAGTTTCCTTTTCTCTGTTCTCCCAAGAGACTGTCATCACTAGGGATTGAGCAGTGCAGCCTGTGAGCCTCAGGTGTGGAAATCAGAATAGTGACCTTGGGTAGCAACAGGGAGTGTGGATTGCTGATCTCTCCTGTAAGGAGATGATGCCAAGATAAGGCCTCTTGCAGCACGGTGTAGGAAGACAGTTGTGGTTTAACAGTCTTTACTTTGGTAGTCCATGGGTGTATAAGCAGCTGGCTTAAATAATGCTGTGGTTATGAATGCTATTCCACGGTCTCATGAGTTGCTCCTTTTTGTATGTGTGCAAAAACTAAGTTGTGAAATACCAAAATCAGTTGAGACTTCAAACCTAATGCATTTTTTTCCCCCTTCTGTGTTCTCTTATTGTGTTTATCAGTGTCTCATTTATATATCTGTAATTGTGAAAAGGGCCTTATGCAAAGGCAAATGCTCTAGGCAAAAGCCTAGGCAAAAGCCTAGAGCATTTAATCAAACTGTAATTATTGATATTATCCATCAGTAAATAGATTATTTTGCAAAGGATTATGAACTGTACTGAATGGGACAATCCACCGGTTAGAAAACATATATCCAAAGACTAAGCTTTGTTGGATCTAGAGCTTCTGTTCTTGTTGGGAAGAGGTTGCCACCAAGCAGGGTGGTAGTGCAGTAACACAGACTGTTTCCCTGTCTTCGTATAGCATTGCTGTTTGCATTTGTCTGAGTGATTTGCATCCTGGTGATGCTATCTATTCTAGCTGAAAGTGGCTTATCTGTTCCTCCCAGCTAGGACAAAGAAGGAAAGGGAGGAGAATGGGATTCTGGGGGATCATTTTCCCTACACGGGGATGCACACAGGATCTATTAAAAGAGAAAAAGCCTACAATGATTTGCATTCATACTACTTTTTTGCTGTTCTCTGTGCCTCAGAGTGCTCTTCACATGCTGGGCGATGGGAAGAAAGCTGATGAGGCTTCCCTTCCCCTGAGTGGTTTTTCTGCACATCTCAGCTATTGAGTTGCCAGTAATCCCTGCATAGAAGCAATTGTCAAAGGAAAGATGATATTTAAATACCCCCTTTTGGACACAGGAATCCTTGAATAGGAAGAGGAGAATGATTACGGTTGATCTGCGTTTGCAGTACAGCTGCCTGATGGCCAAAACCGCATCAAACCCCAGTTAGATCATTAAAGGAAAACAGCCCCTTTTGGTGAAGTTTGAGATGCAGATCTGCAAGTGACTTTTTCTTGCATGGTTTCCCCTGATTAGTTACTTGCCCCATGTTGTGTAGAAACAATGAAAGGTGTTATTTTCCTTCTACCTGCTTTCCTGTATGAGAACACCATGGCAGGACTGAGAGGCTGCGACTAGAGCCATTGCTGGTAGTTAAGCATCCCAAGAAGAGGTCATGCTGTGAGAGGCAGCAGCATCTTCATTTATAGTCCTTAGCTGCCTTGTAAAGGCAGTGGGATGGTTCCTCTAGGAAAAGAAATTATTTTGTTGGATTTTGTTAATTTATATGGACATGCTGAGGAACAGGGGCATCCTTCATGGCGATGGTAAAAAAAGAGGCAGCTCCTTTTGACCTGGATTGGAAACCTTAACATCTCTTCAGATAGTGATCTCTTAAACTCTACAGTGGATGAATGACCTGGCTGAATGTTTTAGCAGATTAAAAAGTCCTGGGAAAACCAAAATGCAGTTGCATGCCCTGTTTCTGTGGATTACCGAGGTGATGTGAATGGCTCGCGTATGGGTGAACTCTGTCACTAACCGATACCCTGCAGGCTTCATGGCTCAGTTTTCCTACACGTTTGAGGGATTCCTGAAATGGGTTTTCTCTGCCTTTCCATATCATATATGGGAAGTCCACATTTGCATGTTGCATTTCCATAGTTCCATATTGTAACTTCACCTGGGTTTTACATACCCACTGACCCCTTTATATATTGTAGAAACCACTATGGAGTATGTGTTTTGCTAATGAAGGGGTCCAGTTCTGGGTGGAACTGGCCATGCTCTGCAGGCAGGAGGTTGTTACCATACAGCCTCTGCACTGAGAATACGATGCTGACATTAACTCTTGCTGTTAATATCTGCTAAGCCCTGCTGAGTGGTTGGAGTGTGCTGCAATTCCAGCTCTATTCTTTGCCCAGTTTGCCCAGGTTTTGATCAATGTGGCTTGTGCCACGTTGCTTTTGGTAAGTGAAATCATCAGTTGTGCAAGTTAGCTTGTCTGTGGAATGGAGGAGTTTATTTCAACTGTTTGCTGTTGTAAGGCAAACATACTTTAATTGCAAGTGGAGCAGCTTGGTAGTGGAGAGGGGTGACAGGGAGACAAGTGACTTCTGTAGGAATTTTCCAGCAGGGAAGAGCGCCTACTTCCTGGATGATTGTCCTCCGTGATGCTCCGTGTGGATAGCAAATTGTGATTTGTTTTCTGCTGCTGTGACAAGCAGTGAAGATGTCGTGTGTGGCGCAGCACCTGCACGTTGTAAAGCACTTTACTAGAAAAATGAATCTCTTAACAGATTTGCCAGCAAAACGAAACTGAATGGCATACATACAACTAATGTGCTGCCAAGTGCTGCCAGCATGATGCTGCTTGAAGTTGATACAGCTCAAGGTAGGCTGGTGGCGTGATGTAGCAGGTTTGGAGAGAGACTTTCCAGAGGGGCATGTGGTGACAGGATGAGGGGAACGGGCTGGGAGCTCTGCCATGGCTGCCCCGGCGGTGGTCAGCGCAGGCACCCGGACAGAGCCATGAGAGGGGAGGATGCGGTGCAGAGCTCGGGGTGCAGAGAGCGCCCGCACTGCTCT
>JANRGW010019953.1:0-31394 GCA_024733675.1 Psilopsiagon aymara | reverse complement strand
TCCCCCACCCCCCCCCCCCAAAAAAAAATGCTGACTTTTATGACTATTAGACCACATTCTCTAATGTTACCAAAGCAGCTATTTCTTGAGGCTGTTCACCCTTTATTGCATGAAAAATAGAAAGCTTGTATTTTCCTTTGCTGGGTAAAGATGCTTCATAAGTAATCTAAGAAGCTACTTTCATGCTTGTTCAATAAGTATTTCAAGATGCTGCTATTTTGATAATGTGCTGACTGATACATAATTCACAGCAATGCAGAGTTTAATAATATCTTCAAACTCAAAAATAAAATGAGCTCTCAATTCTGACATGCTAAATCTAGTTCTAAAGCATGCTATTTCTCATATGTTTTGTAAAATGATACAGATTTGCTATTACTCAATGTAATGCATGTGTTTCTTGCACCAATGTATTAAAAAACCCCAATCACTTAATTTCTGAATACAAACATACCTACTAGGAAATGGAGCAGACGAAATAGCAATCACTCATGGAGAAGACCTCTGTTCATCACACAGAAACACTCACTAAAGAATGCATCACTCAGGACATCATTCCAGCCCACAAATCTGTTTCCCAATTAATTCTCCCATCAGTAAGAATTTCAATCAGGAAGCCTGACCTGACCTCTACAACGAAATATGTTATAAGACAAGAATCACAAATGACAACATAATTGCCTGGGTTTCTTGGAGACCCTGTGCTAAGTAGATGTTTGTCTTTTGCCACCTGTTATGGTTCTGAAACCTGCTGGAAATTTTGCTTGCTAATGAAAGATAGAATTCATTTATCTACCTTTAAACAGCTGCCATTAGATATAGCCTACTTAAAATATGAGGCATTGCCTCCTCCCCCCCTATTACTTCAGTTTCTGAGATTCTCGAAGCCCCTTGTGTGTTTTTTCTCACAGTACACCATGCGGTAGGAAGGTATCACTCCCCAAATTGAAGAGAAAAAAGCTGTAATTTGGGAAATTTGATACTTCCACAGACAGAACAATTTACAGGCAAGGTTCAATTTTTTGCCAAACACAACCAGAACACAGGAGGGTTTCTGAAGGAAACCTGCCTCATTTCCAGCCATCTTCTTCTCCTGGAGACTTGGTAACTATCAGGCAGGATGACACAGACTTTTTTACTCTATATGAGAATAAAGCACATTTCCACATCTGATTTTCTTCCAGAAGTGGAGCAAAACTCCAGCACAAAAAAGGTAAGGGCTTTTCTAATGTTGAAGATGTCTTGTTAGCTCCTTAGCCCCTGCTTCCCTCCTCCCTCCCAACACAGCCTTGCTTGTAGCTGCACACTTGTTAGCGGAAATCACACAGAAGCAAGGAGGTTCAGCCACAGCCACAGGCATTACTTCATCATTTTCCTGACTTAGCTTTGCCCTAACACATCTAACTGTGGTGTCAGCTCAGGGCTTGGAAGAATCTGGGGGAGATGAGATGTTCTAGGTTCGGCAACGTTGCTGTGCATGGCTTTTGCCTCTCTGCTCGAGTCATGAAACCCCATCTGTGCCTCAGAGTCTCCATCTGTCAAGTGGGGATGATTCTTTCCCACCTCTCCCTGATCTTTGTGGCAATTACTCTGTAAACTCTCTCAGATCCATGGGAAAGGCAGCATAGAGATGTGAAAGGCATTAAAAGCATAAAATGACCTTTCCACTTGGGAGATTGACTTCACAATGTGCATTTGTTAAAAATAGATTCACTTACAGGTGAGGGAAGAAATAAAGAAGCAAAAATAGAGTCCTGCTGGTTTTCCTTGCTCCTATCCATAATTCATCTTGCACTGCATTCCATGGACTTGGATGTCCTGTCACCTACCCTCAGATTAAATATTTTAATTTGTGGGCAGATGAAGAAATCTGAACTGGGTTTACCTGCCTGCTGCAGCACTTTTCTCCTTATTCCCCTGCCACCTCTCCAACCTTCCAACTGCCTTTTATCAATCTCATTTTAACATAGCTTAAAAATCTTCATAAGTTAGACAAACCAGGATTCCTTTCTTCACCTAACTTGAAGTACTAGAGCATTTGTAGAGCTACAAAACTAAGTTCAACATACTGCAATGGGTTTCCAGCCAGTACAAAATTCTGTAGTCAATGGAAGAACAGCAATTTGCAGAGGCAAAACATCTGTTCTACCAAACACAAATTTTTTTCAAATTTTAAACTCACGGCATATAACAGACCTTCATGTCCACTCCTAATTGCTCTGTTACAACCTAAACATTACAATCTCTAGTCCTCCACAAGTACTCCTCACCCATGAGCCTTCAGAAACTATTCATAGGGTATCAGTCTCTCCCTAGCTTTACATTTTGAATGAGCAAGATGCAAGAAATTATGGACTGTTTCAAGAAAATTAAAATGCCAAACATATTTTTCTTCTTTGAAAAATGCTAAACAAAAATCTGTGTCTTCTGCCTCTCTGCATGCATCACTGCCAACAACTACAACCTGATCTGCAACACCAGAAAATTACAAACAGTAGAAAGGAGAAAAAATGAGGACTCAGATTCACTCTCACTCTGCTGCTACACAAATAAGCACATAAAAAATGTAAATAAGACTAGCATCAGGACAGGGTTATAAGGAAAAATGAGTGACAGAGACTTCAATCGTTCATATAACATGTATTTCAGAGTGTCACAACTAAATGAAACCTACTTTTCCAGACATTCCAGTAATCATCCATCCTAAACAAAACTTCATACTTTATACCTAAAACTATATAAAATTATTCAATTCTACTATTCTCAATAGGAGAACCTATCTACAGTATCAAAAGAACAAGCAAGCTCTGTGTCCCTTTTCTAGACTGTGCTTTGCTGGCAGTGTTGTATGGGATAAATTTCTTCTTTTCAGATCTCTCTCTTTGCTTCCTGTGCTTATCTTATGCAATAAACTTTTAAATAGGAGAGTTTGCCTGCCCTTTCCCAGCTGCCTTTTTCCAAAGACACTGGACAATTGGGTAATATGAGCTTTCTTGTAAGCCTCATTAAAAGAAATGAAAATGGAAAATGTTTTTACCCCACTGTCAGGATCTACTCTTTCTAAAGGGCTGTGAACCTGACGTCAGACTTGTGCTGCTGCGGCTCACCTGACCACACCGTTTATCTGTTGGCAGAAATGGATGGTACCAGCGAATGTCAGAGATGTGTCTGCTTCTATATAACAAAAATATAAAATCCCAGGAAGATTGTAGAGCAGTCTTCCAATACCAAAAAGGCCAGTCAAGAAAACAGGAGAGAGGCTTTTTACAAGGGCAAGCAGGCATTGGACAAGTGGAATGGCTTCCAGAATTTGAAACTGAAAGAGGGCAGATTTAGATTAGATATTTTAGGAAGTTCTTCACTATGAGGGTGGTGAGGCCCTGGCACAGGCTGCCCAGAGAAGCTGTGGCTGCCCCATCCCTGGAAGTGTTCAAGGCCAGGTTGGACAGGGCTTTGAGCAACCTGGTCTAGTGGAAGGTGTCCTGCCCATGGCAGGGGGGCTGCAACTAAATGATCGTTAAAGTCTCTTCCTTACCAAACCATACTGCGATAGGATTTTCAGGCATGAGTTGCACCCAAAGCTTTCATTCCACATATATACTCAAAAAACCCAAAATAGTTTGCATAAAGCCAGACAGGAAATCTATGGCACCAGCAGAAATGGAATGAAATTGATCGGAATCCTTAACCAACATCTGACCACCCTGTACAAAATGCATGTTGATGTTAATTTTTCTATTTGCATTTACATGCAGTGTATATGTAGGGCCATTGTGCCTTCTCTACATGTTCCTGGAAAAAGATAGAAGCCTCCACAGAAAGAGCTGCCATGGTAGCTAAAGCACAGTACAGGCAGCTGCCTGCTTAGCAGTCAATTGCATGACCAGGCACAAAAAGACCTAAACATCTTAGCTGAGCCAGTCGTTCTTAATACTCCTGCATGGGTCTTCCAGACTAATTCTTGCCTCCAAAATAAGTGTTTTTTCTTCTTATCCAATATATAAAGCCAACATGGAAATTAATAGCAAGAAAAATAAAAGAAGCTAATGGGCTAGTTAGCTGTCACAAAAACACCCAAATCAAAATGTTATTTAAAATAACAAATATTTGTTTTTCTTTAGGCTTGTTTAGGTCTTAGTTTCTGCTGCCAAAATAAAGCCCAGATGCTTTTTCCCTTTGTTACTGCTGATGGATTTGCATTTCCAAATGCAAATTCCTGAACAAGAAGAGGCATTTGCTGGTTTGTTTATTGAAACAAAATGAAAATTTCTTCAGAAAGAAAGAAAACCAGTCACCTTGGGTAACATGGCAATGGAAGTACTGAATGTCACAGATTAAGAGTGACTCTAGAAAGGCTGACCTCCATCAAGCCTCCACCAATAGCACAGCTCAGAACTTCCCCTGCTTTCCTCAGTCTATTCCAGAAGATCTCTGCAAGCAAAACCCCATATCCTGTTCTCACACGGTATGTATTTCTAAATATATTCCCTGAAGGGATCTTAGAGGCATGTACTGATCAAGCCATATTCTTTCAAACCAAGCATATGGGGAACCTACAGCTTGTCACAGCACTCCATCAGCTTACATTTTCTTTGCCTTTGACTAACCAAAATGCTGTTTCAGACCAAATAGCACCACAAACTTACTGTTTTCCAAAGAAAGAGACTGTAAATACGTACCTTTCAGCATTTAATAAAATAGAATCATAGAATGGTTTGGGTTAGAAGGGACTTTAAAGATCATCTAGTTACAGCCTCCCTGATATGGGGTGAAGAGCAGAGTGAACAATTATTGGTAAATTAGGAAGAAAGCATTTTCACTCCTGAGTAGCATAAAGCATATCCATGATAGACTTCTACCGCTACACACGTACAGACTTAACAAACAGCAACTTTTAGTAGAAAGCCGAGTGTTGACACTGTAAACTAATAATGATAAACTTCCAAGAGGGCAGCTGCCACACATCAAAGTGCCTCATTCATAAGCTCTCATTTTATTTTGAAGGTAGAATAACATTCGTCTCAATACCATGCCTCAATACTGCTGTATAGGCTAATGATAAACAGGACCCATTGCATATTCCTCTGGAGCAATTGCTCTGTGCTAATACTGCATCGTGGTGCTCAGCACTTGCCTCTACAATTAGGTACTCTAGAGCCCCTAATAAATATCCTCTGCATAAGTGAATGCTTTGAAATGGCGCATTATACAAGGATCAAACCTGAATCTAAATCTTTAGGGTGCATAGCGAATCAAGATAAAAATATGCTCCCTAGAGACCAGTGAATGCTTCAAGTAAGAAGAGGGGGACAATATGACATCCTATTTAGGAAAAAAAAAAAAAAAAAAAAAAGGAAAAATCCAAAATCACTTTGTGTAGTGAATTTTGTCTTGCTTTCCTTTCACATTTTTATTACTTTATAAGCATTCAGAAAAACTGGATCTTTGCTTTTGAGATATTCTGCACCTGCTGTCTAGCCTATAAAAATGCTGTTTTCAATTCAAAGCAATAAAACACTGCAATTAATCTAAATCACATCATTACTGTTGGAGCCTAGACTCACAAAATTGCCTCCCCCTACCTCAGTGTACACCACACTTGTTTTCAAAAATATTTTCAAACCACATTTTTTATTTTTACCTCTTTTAGGTTGATGTTATTACTCTTTATTTTACTGTTTATACTAGGACTCACAGGCTCCATGTAAGATTAGATGATCTAAAACACATAAGTGTGAAGCACATATACTTCCCACACAGGTTCAGATGGAGACATACTCCTGTGCACAGTTAAGTATCAGCCAGTAGGAAAACTGAAGGCTGGAAGAATATCATATGCATCACATTCCTACAAGACTGTGATGGTCAGAAAACGTTGCAACAGGGACCTTCAGACACTCACAGGCTACCCATGCTGCCAAACATCATGAGCCTAGCACTTTCAGGCTGACCACTGTACTATGCCACCATAAATCCCTGCAGCAGTAGAGATGCAACAACCACCATAAGCACTGGCAGGGGACAGAGCATGAGTAGGCTGGCAAAAAAGGCTGCAGTATTTCCACTGCCACACCTGAGCAGCCATGCTGTATCTCAACATGTAAGATATGTGCTAAAACACCAGATTAAAAGGAGCTATGTCCAAATAGTTGATCCCACAGTGGTATTCAGCAGGAATATTACATCGTATCCAACTTTAAAATACATACACCAAATAAATTACCTTTTCTAGCAGCTCTTACTCGATAACTCCATACAAACAGCAAATCAGAGGTACCCTGTGCTTGCATTTACTAACTCTGGAATTTAACAGATTTCCTATTTTCAATAAATTTATTTATTAAGCTTCGTATTCTTCATTCTTCCAGTCATTCAACAATATTTGCAAACTCTCGTTCCTGAAGTTTTTAAGATGTTATTAACAGAAATATAGACCAACATCAATGTGTGGTTCCACAACATAGAGTGACAGAAAAGATGTATGAAAAGATTTCACTGGTACTTCCATTTAATTTCATGGATGGGACTTCTCTCCAGAGAGTGCATGGTATTACACCTGAAGTGATATAAATGAACAGGTAACAAAGACATTACTTGAGGCTGCAGCAGAGGATGAATCATTCATTTTATCTGATTTCTTATTTTTATTTTCAATACAGTTTCCCAGATTGTCTGGACGCAAATATACATGCTAATTTTTATTCTGCACTTTCTGACATTATCTGGAATTAAGAAGTTGGAAATTTGCATTAATAAGCTTAAAAGGAGAAGCAATAGACTATTCAGTGGAAAGTAAATGAGTAATGTCCAAGGAAAATAATTAAATTCCTCTTCTTTACAGTACCTGCAGGACTAGAACACAACTGTGACTCAAAAGATTATTTTTATTAATTTTAGCACATTGAACATTGAACTGTGGTCTGTGGCAAAGCCACAGTTGCCCAGATTTTGTTTGATAGTCTATGTTGATACCTTGTCATGAGACCACCACTGTCCATATTATGCAATCATTCTTTCCACTTTCTTCCTTTAATGAAACCGAAACTCTTCTATTTCCTCTGTTTTCAAAATTCACTTCTTTCCCCACTATCATCTCAGGTCTCTGAACCAAGCCTCTCCTATTCAGAGGAGAGCCCATCAAAGATCACATGCATTCTGGATGCAGCTGTACACACTCTGTTACTGGCTATCATGACATTTGCAAAATATTAGGGGAGAGCTTCCCTAGCCTAAAGGCTGTGTAAAGTATTAGGAATAAAGAAGTGCATCGTGCTTCGAAGCTGGAGTGCTGAGGAAGAGACAACTTTCCTGCTTAGTGGCACGTGTTTTGAACTACCAGTATGAAATCAAGACCCTTGATGCAAAAAATCTGGACTTCAAGAAGCCTACATGAGCCATACCAGAGTGGTTCCTCAAGACACTCAGGAAAAGCCCAGTACTGTAAATTTCCATGCTCAAGACAAGTACTTTATTGGTCTACCTGCTACATTGACAAAAATATGGGGAAAATACACTGCAGAAGCCAAAACTTAAAGAAGCGTTTAACTACATTTTTCATAGAGGTTGCAGAATTTTTGGAGTGAAGTGCTATGGAAGTGTGATCTGGGAAATTATTTTTTTTTTTTAAGAAACATCCCAGTCCTATTTAATTTTTCTTTGCATATTTACATCATCAAGAACAAAGAATTCTGGAGAGATTTGTTTTCCAAAGTAAAAAAGTTTCTCTTTATCATGGTCTAATGCATTTCTTTCCTATTGTACCTGCATGCTTAGGCCTAACTCATAAGACTCACAAACTGGTTTTATACACATACTTGCTTTCTGATTTCTGAGATTTTTTTCCTGGCTGAACTCTCCTTGGCACAAGACCAGAAGATGGGAAATTCAGACTAGGTGGCTTGAAAGTACCCATTTCTGTGCAGTTAGGAACACTCATGCATGCACAGCCCAGGGTGGGATGGACACCTGTACTGCTGCTGGTTATTCATGAGAAAACACAACACAGCCTCCATATTCTGGGGAATCGGGGACAAAACAGATTAAACTGCTGTGATGCATGTCAGTGACATTAGGGACATGGTATAGTGGCAGTGCTGGATTAACAGCTGGACTCAACTTTCTTAAAGGTCGTTTCCAACCCAAACTATTCTATGATTCTATGAAAATAGAATAATGCAATGGTAAATTCTCTCACAAGTCTGAGCTCTACTCAGAACAAGCCAGAAGACATGAAAGATGATAGTGAGAAAAACAAACTGCAAGTATTTTGCCATTAATGTGCCTTTTTTTTGGTTAAAATATAGAACAGAGCTGCACAGAAATAGGAAAAATGGAAATATTTTAGAAAGTAAAATAATTAAAAGAAAAAATGACCACAACAGGAAATTATTCCCATACTCAATTTACAAAATCATGAATGAGACTCTGATATAGGATAGGTAGGCTATTTTTCTGATTTCCATTAAAGAACAGTATTGCAAAAGGGCTTTCCAGAAATCCAGACTCTCATAAATAGAACTAAACCAGCTTGAGTTTCTTGGCATTTAGCAACACTAATTGTCCCTTTTTTCCTTGCTGCTCTTTGCCATATTTCTTGGAAAACAACAGCTGTGTTTATTCAAATAGCAGTATCCTGATGACTTGATGATAGGCTAATCTGCAGGAATTTCAAGTGTGACTGTCCCGTAGGAGTCTTTGCAGAGCACCACACAATTGCCTTTGGATGACACAAATCCTTGGACAGACTTCCATACTTTGGCTGATGTGGAAAGTTACTCTCATCCTGGTTAGTTCACTGAATTTCTTGCAGCATGCACCGTGTTTTTCAGGTTTAGTGGAATAATTTCCTTATTCATCAATGTCAGAAAGTAATTCCACAACATAAACAGTTTCCCTGCTGTATACTCTAACCAGAGCAATGTAGGCAGTATGTTGAATTACAATTGAAACAAGCCTCAGCATTCATCTGGAAATCAGAGCTATAAATTCAGTGGGACTGCCAGGGCTCTCCATGAAACAACACAAGCTTCAGAGTACATGGCACCTTAGTAAGCAGTTTACATAATATATCAAATGATCCAGAAAAAAAACAACCATATGAGAGCAGCCAAATTAATCACATGTATTCAAAGAAGCTTTCAGACAAGCATACCGCCAGCCAGACACATGTCTATACTCTGTATCATAGGGGAATGCCCAGCTAATAACTGATCACAAAACATTGTTAACTCAGCAATTTTAATAGCAGGGGAAACTAGGATAAAAGTTTTCTCCGCACCTAAGTCCTGTGTTACTGGATTTCTGCTTTAAAAATAAACTGTGACTTTATATAAACCAAAAGGGAGTAAGAATTAAAAAAAAGAGAGATAAAGAATAGGGATAGTGGGGTGAGGCTGTAGGATGGTCCTGCTGGGCAGCATAGAACAGAAGGACAATATGGGGGACAACACAGTCCCGAGATCCCAGCTTCTCAGAAAAGACGGTAGTGTTTACATATTCCAAAAACCAAACACAGCCTTTTTAAAAGACAGAACACATTCAGACCCACTCCCTGACAGAAGGCATCTTAGTTTCATTAGCTGCATTGTAGGTAATTTAGGCAAATGTTCATTTATTCATAATTTATTGAACAGTTGTTCCTTGCTCTTTCCATCTGGATTCCTGGGTTTACAAAACTGCACCTCTCCAGCTGATAACATTAAAAACTCTTTAGGGAACTTCAAAGACACCCTGAGCACAGCAAGAACATGACAGGAAAAGCATTCTGCCACACAGTGAAGGAGGGAGGTTTACGTATGTGCAGTGCAGAAGACTGCACTCCTTTAGTTTAACTTCCAGTATAACTTAGAGCAATAATTCACATTAGATTTAATTTGATATAACCATGCTCGGTCACCAAGAGGTTTGGGAACAGAAGCAGTCTCCTGCTTTAAAACCAAACAGCAGATAGATAAAAATCAAAGGAAATGTGGCATTGCACCCACAGGCAGGAAGAATGATCAATGACCTCCATTTGTAAAAAGTGCACCTTGTGTACAATCAAGTTTGCCTAGTTTCAGCTTCTAAGTCCTAGTCTGCACTATGCCTGTGTCTGCAAAATAATGTTTAATAGACCACATAGTTTCTTACAGATGAGGTCATTGAACAATTTGTAGTTTGATAGGACTAGTACATCATATTCTCCACATTAAGAGAATATGTATTTTCTCTATAAAACCATTTACCAATATTTTATTGATGCTCTTAGTTCTTCTGGACTATGGTGAATAAGGAGAGTAAACAAGAGGACTGAAACCACACAGAGAGGTTGTATTAGGGTCAAACACAAACCACCAAATAACTGAGACCAGAAGGGGCCTCAGGAGACCTCTGGTCCAGCCTTCTGCTGTCAGCCATGAGATCTGTTATAGAATCACAGAATGGTTTGAATTGGAAGGGAACTTAAAGATCATCCAGTTCCAACCCCCTTGCCATGGGCAGGGATACCTTCCACTAGACCAGGTTGCTCCAAACCCCATCCAGCCTGGCCTTGAGCACTGCCAGGGATGGGGCAGCCGCAGCTTCTCTGGACAGCCTGTGCCAGTGTCTCACCCCTCTCATAGGGAAAAACTTCTTCCTAATATCTAATCTAAATCTCCCTTCTGTCAGTTTAAAGCCATTCCCTCCTGTTCTGCCCCTACAGGCCCCTATAAAAAGCCCCTCTCCAGCTTTCATGTCAGCCTCCTTAGGCACTTGAAGCTGCCCTAAGTTCTCCCTGGAGCCTTCCCTTCCCCAAGCATGTCTTTGGCTTTTGCTGCCCACCCCCCTCCACCTGCATGACCCAGCCCTCTCAGAATCTTCATATGCATCCCATGCTCCAGCCACCATCCAGCTCGATGGCCTCCACTAGACTCAGTCCAACACCTTAGCATCTGTCCCGCACTGGAGAACCCGAACTGGATACTTTCAAAGTCAATGGTATGGCTTCTTCACCATATGTTACTACCCCATTCTATGTGTGTGAGACCATGGTACATGCTTTGACATAGGATATTACCATATCTATCTATTTGTCTCTCCATATGTATTGATTTGCAATTGGTCATCATAGAATCATAGGATAGTTAGGATGGAAAGGACCTTAAGATCATTTAGTTCCAACTCCCCTGCCAGGGGCAGGGGCACAGGCACCTCACACTAAACCATGCCACCCAAGGCTCTGTCCACCCTGGCCTTGAGCACTGCCAGGGATGGAGCATTCACAGCTTCCCTGGGCAACCCATTCCAGTGACTCACCACCCTTACAGTAAAGAACTTCTTCCTTACAGACAACCTAAACTTTTCCTGGTTTAGTTTGAATCCATTACCCATTGTCCTATCATTATGGTCCCTGATGAAGAGATTTCTGGTTTCCTTCTAGGTCATTGATAGCACCATGTAACAGCAGTAGATCTAGAAGCAACCTAGAAGTGTCTCTACTAGGAACTTACTTTCCAGTTATTATTGGTTCAGCTAGCTTCTCCAGCCAGACAGTTCACCAGCTCAACTTATTTAATATGTGCCAGATAATGAATTATATTTCTTAATAAACATTTCAACTAAGACTCACTTCAAATGTGTTATTTAAGTTTAGGTTTATTGCATTCTCTTTTTCAGCCTAACATGCAGCCTCAGAAAAACTAAAACTAGAATAAAAGATTGGGTTAGCTTGACCTTCTCTCATTGCAAAACACCCTGTTGACTGGCCATTTATTGCTACCATTTATTTATTTACTCATATAATTTTATATTCTTTCCTATTACTTTTCTCTGAACTGAGGAAGTAATTTCATTTCTGCTTTTGACTGTAGGTACGTATTTAATTACGTAGCCCAAATCTGCATAGAAATAGAGTAACTTAATCATTTCTTTGCCCATTTCAAGACATGATAATTCAGATTGTTTTCAGAGGTAAACTGAATCCCCAACTAACTAAGCATTTTAAAACAAACCCTTCTTGTTTTCCAACATTACAGACCAGTCCTTATCTCATGTCTCCTCAAACATCAAAAAATAAATCACAAATGCCCTTAAAAAGCATAAATCTCCCCAGATAGCAATTCAGGAAAAAAAAAGTTTGATTTACTTGTAGATGTACATAAATACTATCTCAGTGATACAGATGACTCTCTACAAGGGCATTATCAGTGCTGATGGGCTGAATAAAATTGGTGCAATTTTCCTTCACTTGACTGGGTTTCTCTTTGCTGGAAGATTAACTACAAGTAACATCTTTGAGCTTTTCAGATTAAAAAATATGCAAGAGATTTCTGCTGCATTTAGAATATGTAGCCAAAAAAGTTTGAAAGCTTACAGAACCGAAGTAGAAAATACCTCGCTTTTAAAAATAAGGAAGATGTCCTTAAATCAACTAGTGAATTTCTATGCTTGTGGTCAGCCTTCCAACATGCCTCTATCTTGCATATGAATTTCAAGAGAGTCACTAATTCAATAATTTTCTATATTTTGCCTTATATTGCATATAACCAGTACTGCTTTGTCCAAAATGAAAAATAAAATTAAAAAAGCACTTTTATTCAGATATTGTCTGCAATGGCATCATGTAAGAAGCAAGTGCCAGCAAAATAAAATGCTCTTAAAGGCAGGACAAATGTATGTAATTATTATTAATATACTGAGCATACCTTAAGTTCTCAAAATCATAAAAAAGTAAAGATACATATTATGCATGTATTTACTCCTTTTTTCTTTTTTCCTTGATTTTTCCTTGCTTACCCTTACTTCAAATAGCAATTAGCACTGAGCATTAGAGCTCACCTGTAAGAGTACAAAGTACTAGCATATTGTAAAAGCACAATAGAAGTATATTCTCCTCCCTGGATAATTCATTTTCATGTAAATGGTTTTAACATGAGCTGCTGCCCAGCTTTGAAAAAAGTAATTATCTTGCAGAGCACCAGCACTAGTGCCGAGAGCAAATGTTCTAGACCATCTTTTCTGCTTTCAAGCTAGGGCTCCCATGCCATTTGTAGGACTAGACTTATACCTCACAGAGGCGCAGAGGGCAAAGTACACTTTGGAGCCTTCTACCTACATAAATCAACTGAAAAGTTTAAATCTAAACCCACAAGTGTAACTGTTACAAATGACAGTGTCACCAAGGCCTTCAAGGATGCGGTCAAAGTGAAGCAGTGCTTGCACAGCGCTGTACCCACAGCTCTATGAAGCAAACCACGACCTGCACACTGGGAGTTGCCACAGCCCTGGGATTCTGCTGGCCCTCCTGCTCTGTGCTTACAAAGCTGGTTACATCTGCATCTGTGTTATTTAATGACTTCTGAAGCTTCTTGTTTCTTTTCCAAATCCATAAACCATGGATTTCCAGAAGAGCAAGGGAGCTTTAGTTAACCCAGTCAACTTCGGTCTCCCACACCAGCCAAACACCAAGGCCACGGCCAGCCACCTCCATGAGCAGAAGGCTGTTCACTCTATAATTAAAATAGAGAATGATCTTTATGCCACAGTTAATGTTCACAGTCATAGAATCACAGAACAGTTAGGATTGTAAAGGACCTTAAGATCATCTAATTCCAAGCCCCCTGCCATGGGCAGGGATACCTCCCGCTAAACCATGCCACCCAAGACTATGTCCAACCTGGCCTTGAACAGTGAAGTCCATTATTCACCAAGCACAGGTCAAACACTGTCAACCCTCTTTTTTTATATATATTTCTATTCTATTCATGAGCTCATACCAGGTACTCTGTAGGGTCAAAGGCCTCCAATTGAACTGCTCCTTCTTCCAACTAGGATCTTTTCTTATACTTCTCCAGACACTTTCCTAAGCAGGAAACACTATAACCAGTCCAGCTGCATTTATTTTTTTTTTTTTTTTTAAGGTAATTAATTGTTTCACAATTCTTAGATGCTGGCCATCCATTTAAATAAACCAAGGCTCAGTGCTGTAGGAGCTGCTTTAGTAGTTTCACCTGTGGTGGAGATTGCAACAGCTGAATATGTTGAAGGGATCATCCGAGAAGTTTAAATAATACCACAGCACATTTCTAGCTAGCAGAGAATTGAGAAAGATATCCCATACAGAGATCTAGCATCTCTGGAACACAGTGACTAAAGACTATGCTAATCTTTTGGGTTAAATTGCTAAGCTTAGAGGACATCACCTACAAGTCAGAAATGTCAGTGGATGTTATTTGGGAGGCAAGGAGGGTATATCCTTTATATCATTAAACAATTTGTGTATCCCCTTTATAATGGACCCATTACTTCAACTGAGTGCGATTGTTTTTGTTGTGGGGATATTCATCTTTTCTTGCAAGTTTAACATCAATTATTCCTAAAGCACTAAATTTTTCATCTTGATATTAAAAAACAACATAGAGTTATACCAAGTGAGAAGCAGACCAGCATGTCTGGGAGGGTTGAAACTAGATGATCTGTAAGGTCCCTTCCAACCCAAACCATTCTATGTCTCATGATGGGATTCAAAAAGTAGATTTAGTGTGAAGCATCCCTGCCCATGCCAGGGGGGGTGGAACTAGATGATCTTAAGGCCCTTTTAAACCATAACCATTCAATGATTCTATGATGAAGTGCTTTCAGCATCAGATTCTAAAAGACAGCTAATGTTTCTTAATGTCATTGAGGTATGGGTTTCTTACTGCTCTTGTATAAAGCCTCAGTTGTTACAGCTGACATCTATGCTGAAGGCAGTATTGTAATACAAATGAGAATAACATGTAGTACAATGTATATTTATGCTATAATTTGAATCATTAAGTAAAATGTCACTATATACACACAGCTGCTTTTTGGACAGCAACAGTAATTTCCTGCTTTTCAATGACTTGAATAAATGCGATGGTTTTAAATAAAAGTCTTTCTGCTTGTTTCTTAATTGGTGAATTCTTGTGTCAAAGTGCCCAAACAATTGAAAGAATTACAGGGGGTCAAAAAGAAAAACAACAGCCTGAATTAGCTGGAAACACTTACTGGCAGAATATGACTATAGAATTTCGAAAACCACAGAAACATGCAGTCATCACCTGGTTTACTTCTTGCTAGCAATTCTAAACTGGGTTGCAAAGGGTTGTTGCACATTTAGTGTAAAATTTGGCAGAATTCCCACTTATCTGCTCACTCTCCTTGAGATGATGTAATCAGATTGTCAATTCCAGAACAACTTTCCCACTTTGTTATAGTTTTACCATCCTAAAATACCTGTTTTCTTGCAAAGGTTAGAAAAAAGCCAACACCTCTCTGGAATGTGACAGCACTGAAAAGACCAAATGTTTCTTAGTGATACTGCCTTCATGAAATACACATAAGCAACAAGGGCTGTTTTCTATGAGAATCAGGATTTTATATTTTCACTATTTAGCAAGACTCCTAAGTTTTGCTATGAAGGTATGAGAAATTAATTTCCAAATTGTAGTTTAAGGAGGTAATTCTTCCCTGTGAGGATGATGAGGCACTGGCACAGGTTGCCCAGAGAAGCTGTGACTGCCCCATCCCTGGCAGTGTGCTCAAGGCCAGTTTGGACAGGGCTTCAAGCAACCTGGTTTGCTGGAAGATGTCTCTGTCCGTGGCAGGGGGATTGGAACTAGGTGATCTTTAAGGTCACTTTAAACTCAAACCATTCTGTGGTTGACAGAAAGGAAGATTCAATCGCATTTTTCTTTTTACAAGTAAAATTTGGACATTTTAGAAGTCTTGTCCAGTGCAGGCCAAAACTGGCAATGCACATGGTCATGCAAATGTTTTGATTTTTTAATTTTTTTTCTGAAATTTCAAAATGCAATATTTCAAATTCTAAAAGATTTCATATCCTTTTGGGTTGAATTAATTTATAGGCCAGCCAATGAAATTTGGATTTGAATAAAAAAATAATCTGAATGAATGCTGACAAGAATGCTATGGATTTGTCCTGGCAAGGAGACCAGGATATAGAAAGAAAATGAAGGTATGAGAAGACGTACACCATTTATTGCCTACAAAATTTTTTTACTGAGATCATTGGCAACAAAAGGGTCCTAATTAATTAAAGCCTGGTTCATGTGCTGAAACCATAGGTTGAGTTTAACACAAAACTGATCTGAGCAGGAAGAAGAGCATCAAATGAATAAAGAACTTGAGCCTTTTTCTCAGTGACAGGCCAAATTTCTGCTCACAGTATTTGTGCCTATCTTGCTTCCTTATTCTGATTTCCCACTCATCCAATAAGACTGAATAAAATAAACCAACCTTATTAATTATACAAGAACAGTTTTCGTTGTTTCATTAATATGTATCAAACTCTGTGTCCCCACATAAAGTCAAAATGAAAAAGGTATTAGTATTATTTCAGCTCTAGCAACATGTCACAGTGATGTATGGAGAAAGAGATATGTATGTGCATGCATATACATCCACATGTATGGACATGCAAGCCGCATGATGTTTCCAGCATCTGGCTAACGAAATTCAAAACTGCCATCAAAAGTAACAAGTAACCAAAGCCTTGTGGAAAGCAACACCATTATTTACTGAAAAAAGACTGGGATTGAGCACTCAATCCAAAGTCATGTTAAAAGAAAACAAGACGCCATCCAACATTCTGTCCACATGTGAAATTATTGATATAAGCAACAAGATATACTACCTTTATTTGCTATTCTCAAAGGTGAAATACTATCCCTGAAAAGCTGACAGTCTGTCACTTCTCCAAGGCCAGAATTTTACTCAAAGATGTCTTGTGGTAAAGCCTACACCAACAATACAGGCAGGTTTAAATGATTGGGAACTCTGTGAAAAACCCACACATACCTTTGTTCTAGCTGGACTTTGCTTCTTTTCAATCAACCTTGGCTTCAGTTTCCGAGTGTTAGAGCTCGCAACAGATAAAGACAGGACATGAGCCAGCAAACCCACCTCAGATAAGAGGGACAATGTGGCAATGGAAAGATGCATAACAAGGCCCTGCTCTGCTGTGTACAGTCTTCTTGCTGCTTGACGAAAAGATGCACCATACTTCCACACTTAGAGACCTTCACATGCCCAAGCCTCAGGCAGTTTGATTAGTTGGCAGCAACTGATTTATAAATTTTTGCCAGTAATTTCAACACAGAACAAATATCTTGAGCAACATGTGTTGAATTTCTTCTCTCTCAGGAACTTTTTTGCAGAGAAGAGCAGAGAAGGGCAACTTTGCCCAGGTGAGAGAGCAGCTTTACCACTGCACTTGGACATGCTGAGAGCAAGGGCTCTTTGGTACCAAAAGGTGTTACTGCAACACACTTACTCACAGCAGTCATGTTTCTGACTGCTAACCTGGTAAAACATATGCTCCTTTCCATCACTGTGGTTTGGGAAGGGACGCGCCCCCCTCTCTGAATTTCTTTCCTATGTATTGGTTTCAGACAGCTATAATTTATTAAGTAAGCTAGCTGGCACCAGTAGGCAAAATCAAAGTCTATGCTTTAAATTACCACTAAGAGGAGAAAGTATCTAAGATATATGCCGAATGCACACAGGTAAAGTAATCAATACAGGGAGGAGGAGAGCAGATTAATCACAAATTATCTAATTCTGTATCCTGAAAGCTGTTCAATTTAATCTCCACCACTTCTAGCTATTTCTAATCTAGCACTGTACAGGTGTTCACAGTCACTTTTGTGTTAGCCTTGCATGACCCAAGTCTGGTTTTAATTGCTTAACAAACGTAATTTTATTAGAGAGATAAAGATAAAGCCAACACTAATAAGCTGACTTCAAAATATAAAGAGCCTTTCAAGATTGGATTTTTCGTTAGCTTGCTGCTCTTTCTGTAGTATCTAATTGATTTTCTTGACATCTCTTTAGCCTGGCATACTGCCTGCCTAAGTACTTTATCTGACCTTCAGGCTTTTTGCCATATATCGATCCAATCCCTACAATGGCTATGTTGTAGATGCTCTTCTAACTTTGATAAGGGCTAATGTACCAGCACCAATGAGACAGGAAGTCAATGGTCACCAAATTTCTATCATCCTGCTCTCCCTATCTGCTTATGAGACTATTCTGAGCAATGCTGAAATAAGATCCTAAGCAGACCATATGTGCTTGTGTTCAAAATTTCTCCTCCAGGAAATATTTTACAAAAAAAACCCTTAAATACAAGGGTTTAGATAGAATTTTCATCATGGAGCTAAAATGAAGCTTTCCTGATTTGATGAGAAGAAATAGAAGCAAACTGGAGCTGTTAAATAAAATATCAAAATAATGAAAAACTTAATAAGGAAATACTTAAAAAAAGGAAAAACTTAAGTCAGGTTTTTCAATAGCAACTCATACACTCAAGTCAATGAAAATATTTTGGACATTTCAGGACCTGAAGGGAAAGTTAGTATACTTCCGATATAGTAATGTATTATAAATTACTAATAGCAAAGTACAATATAATTTAAAAAGAAAAAGAAAAAAAAATCAAAACAAACGGTAGAACTTGCTAACAGTCTTGTAATAGCAACAGTCAAGGTTAAGATTTCCCAAATCCCGCTTCACTCATGTAAGACCTTGTAACCATGTCATTAGAACCATTAAGCAATCTGAAGATAAGTCTAATATATAAGCTGTTTCCACCAGATGTTATACTGCATAAGGGCATAAGGGGCCACAATATAAGGCAGAGGACGCTAACAGATCATCTTCCCAATGCAGACTCCTTAAACCACTGCACAGGATTAAAATGGCAGCATGCTCTGAAAGATTTTGCGTTGTTCAGAAAGCTTTACAGAGCAAATAAATGCTTATTCCATGCACACAAGAGGAATACTTGACCAAAGCAGTAGCCAAAGCCCTGGACTGAACAATAGCATCTGCAACATGTTCCAAAGAATTGTTCAAGTTCTTCCAGTGGAGTCTTTAAAATGGTTTTGTTGGGTTTTTTTTTTTTTGTTTCATTGGTCAGCTGGTTTATACCCCCACAAAAATGCAGTGAGGAGCCATGGTTTCAGGACAAGACTCAAGATTTAGGAATTATCGGTTGAATCTTAATGCTTCTAAAAACACTTTTCACAACTATTGAATCTTTCAGTCTCTGTAAAACATTGACAATGGATGCACAAGGAACTCTGCCAGACAAATACATTTAGAACTGTATCCAAGGACGGCTGTTACAGAGCAAGACAAGCCCCACAGACAGACAAGAGCCGTGTTTTGAAGATACTGCTGCCCTGAGGCTCCTGCTGATCCAGATTGAAGTCCACTTTAGGCATAATTGCCAGTTAAACTGGATGCAAAAAAAAAAAAAAAAAAAAAAGCACTAAAATTTTCTGCATTTATATGCTCTTGCTATTAGCCTAAACAATTAAAGTTACCTAGATTTCAAAAGTTAGGCTGGCCAGCACCCCATGGAAAGGTAGAGATTGGCAGGAGGGAAAACAGAAGCACTTCAATCACAGACCCTTTTAAAGAGAAGGGAAGAATAAAGTTAGTTGAGTTAAAACATCAGCAGGAAAAAGTGACAAAGCAATTGTAACAAACAGAAAATCACATTAAGGGCCTTTTTCAATACACAGAAAAATCCCCTGCATAATATCTTGCCCTCAGCTGCTCAGGAAACATCGTAACCTTCGCCTGCTCTGCAAACTGTTGTGTCTCCCTACATTGCTGGTACCAGGCTGGAAATAGGCTGAAAAAGTCCTGGAGTTTTAGAAAGGACTCATCTGTCCCCCTCCAAAGAAACAATTTTAGTTACAAATGAAGATCTGGTAGATTGATCCACTATTTAAATTTATTTGGCCTCCCATAAGGGCTATGAAGCTTCTCATATAAACAGAACAGGAAGACGTCTCCCAGATGGTTTGGCACAGCCCCAGCAGACCATCAGCAGAGGCAGCTGAAAGATCTGCTCTTGCAAAGTGTGTGGGGAAGGGCAGGAGAGCCCTGCTTTGACTAAGACTGGCTGAAGTCCTGGATCATAAAATAAATGCATCTGACAGTGAAGTCCGCAAAGAAGTTAACAGAATCAGCGTAACTGAAACACTGATGTATAGGGCTTTTCATCTGTTTTCTGGTGCTAAAAGGCACACCTCACTACTTCAGTTGCTCAATTTGCTTGTGCTGCAGAAATTTCCTACTGTGGGTTCTCAGTTTCTGCTCAGATAAAGAGTTGAAAACAAGGAACGTGAGCGAGGGTCCTCCTGCACCTGTAAAGTGTTGCTGAAGTGCCCATTTCCACCTGAAAGGGGGAAATCCTGCAGGAACTACCATAGGAAACATCCCCACACAGAAGTCTTTGTTGGCCTCAACAAATACACATACATGTACACACACACACAAACACACACACACGCACACACCCCATTCCTCTATGGAGCAGCTGAGGAATTGGGAAGGGAACAATGAGAAAAGATGCAGACAGGCTGGAGAGGGTACAGAGAAGGGCCACAAAGATCATTCAAGGACTAGGAAACCATGTGAGTAAAGGCTCAGAGAGCTGGGCTTGTTCAATCTGGAGAAAAGAAGGCTCAAGGGAGACCTTAGCACCACGTTTGACTATTTAAACGGTAGCTACAGAGAAGATGGAGACTCCCTTTTGACAAGGAGTAAGAAGGAAAAGACAAGGGCTAATGATCACAAGTTAATCCTGTGGAGATTCCAGTGGGACAAAAGAGGAAAACTTTTCACACTGAGAACAGCCAACCATGGGAATAATTTCCCCAGGAAAGTGGTGGATTCCCCAACATTGGGCCCTGTCGTGGTTTATGCTGTAACGTATGCAGTTTGCCCACTCATTCCCTCTTCCTCCCCCCTGCTCCTGGAGGAATGGGGGAGAGAATCAAAAGAATGAAACTCCCACAGGTTAAGATAAGAACAGTCCAGTAACTGGGGTATAACATAAACCACTGCTGCTACCACCAATGATAATAATGATAAGGGAAATACAAGGAAAGAGAATACAATCGCTCACCACCAGATACCAAGCCCAACTCAGCAGAGAACCCCCCCTTCTGGTCTCTGCCCCCCATTTTTACATCCTGGCCATGACGTGCTGTGGTATGGAATACCTCTTTAGCTAGATTGGGTCAGGTGTCCTGCTTCTGCTTCCTCCCAGCTTCCCCTTCTCCCTGTCAGAACATGAGGCTCAGAAAATCCTTGGTCAGACCAAAACACTACTGAGAAGTAACCGAAAGCATGGGTGTTATCAGCATTGTTCCCAGGCTGAAAGTCAAAAACACAGCACTGCACCAGCTACCAAGAAGGAGAAAAATGACTGCTGCTGCTGAACCCATGATAGGCACTGTTAAGATTCAGCTGGACAGGGTGCTGGGACGTCTAGTCTAGGTCATGCTTGGCCAAGAACTGTTGGACTGGATGATCCTTAAGGTCCCTTCCAACCTGGTAGTCAATTATTCTGTGATTCTATGATTAAGTGGGACATGGAGATGGGGATGAGAGGCATACACAGGATCTGGTTTCCTTATCATTAGGGGAATGACTAATTTGCTGTCATTGCAATTAGCCTTTTTATCTTAGAAGTGATGAAATTTAGTCCAGATTTATACATTTCTATGTGTATATCTGGGAACAGTCTGTGTATTTGGAGCCAGTGCTTTTTCTTTATTATTATTGGTAATGACACAAGCTGAACAAAGGTGGCATTGGAACTACTAAATTCTACAGAAACCTCACTAGGTCTGGAAAATTTCTTTATCATCAATGACCGTGATACTTAGTGGCAAACCTTTTGCTACAGGGATGTGAGTGGACAAGCTTCTGTTGGTTTTGTGTTTGAGTTTTGTTTTGTTTTTTCTTTCAGGAATGATTTAATTCATAGAATCACAGAATCATAGAATAGTTAGGGTTGGAAATGATCTTAAGATCCTCTAGTTCCAACCCCCTACCATGGGCAGGGACACCACACAATAGACCATATCACCCAAGACTCTGTCCAACCTGGCCTTTAACACTGCCAGGGATGGAGCATTCACAACTTCCTTGGGGAACCCATTCCAGTGCCTCACCACCCTCATGGTAAAGAACATCCTTATATCTAACCTAAACTTCCGCTGTCTAAGCTTGGAACCATTGCAGTGCAATCCAAATTGATCGATCACCAGAAAAATATTGAATTTTCAAACCAAGAGATGTTATATTAAACAATCTGCTCCTTCTGCCAACTATCTGCTCTGAGAAACTCCTGACTTTGTGGGTTTTATTTTATTGTAACCCCTACCTGTCTCCATTCCATGTTATCACCAACCCTGATGGAGTAACACTATTTCCTGACCTGATACATTAATACTTATCTTTTTGTATTTATAATCCCTTAATTTCTCATTTTCTTTCTTTCTCCTCTTTATGAATTTCTTTTGCATGATTTGATTTACCAATATCATCTATAACTTGGAATTTTTTCATATTTTATCTTCAATAAACTCACATCTTGTACAGAAACTCTCCAACAGATGACTTAAACCATAAGTATCTAGCAACCACTGTTAAATGTACTACAAGATTTTAGATGAGACTAATCCAATTTAGTCTGTAATGGTACCATACCTGTTTTACACAGGATGGGGTAATGTTCTCTAACCAGGTTCAAGAGGAATAAAAATCACTCTATGCTCTAACATAACATTGTTTAAGGGAACTAGAAAGAATGAGAGACAAAACACTTCTAGGTACCACTCCTTTCTTTTCATATTTCAGCGCCTACCATATGTTTTACTATTATAATTTTTATCAAAACCAAAAATATCTGTTAACACAATACAGTGAAGAAGTTCTTACAAATGAAGAAAAAGCATAAATATCTCCAGCAACTCTCTCAGTTATGTGGAGCTTTGACACTTGGCAACACAAAACCAAGCAAAACTTCCTTCTATCTAATGAGTGCAGAAGTTTACTATACATAAAATTAAGCAGCTTAATATCAACATGAGAATACACTTAATAACTTGATTACATTATCACTTCTTCAGAATCTGGTTCAAATTGGGCTGAAACCAGATGGGTGACATAAGTTTCACTTTCTCAAGCGGGTGGCATGTCGTAAAGGCACATTAGAACTTTTCCACACTAACCAGCACTGACTCCAGAGATGCCTTGGCCTTGGATTGACTAAAAGGGAGTTCCAGGTTAGGTGCAATGGCAAAGAGCCTATTCAGTCCCTGCTTCTATTGTAACATCCTCAAAATATATGTCCATATCTTTTTCATGATGATTAAATTTCTCCCAAAATAGCATTTGATCAATAAAGTGCTGCTTTAATCATCAATGACTTAATAATTCTTTTGCAATGTCAATTAAATAGTATGAAAAATTAAACCATTTACAGAACATGAGGACCTTTTAAATTACACATTTCAAAAATATTATTTAAAATTCTAGTTATATAACCCTTTTAAAACTGTCAGAGAATAATACTGTTCTAACATTTGACTCATTACTCATGCCAGTGCTTGTTGGAATTCACAGAGTTGGCAGATATTTAAATACCAAACTCACTAGAAATGAAGAAATTAGCAAACTGTAACAGCTAACTACCTCAAGCAGCCTTATAATGCTGTGTTTTCAACTTAAACGCACTGTGGAGCATTTATTTTAGCACCCAGCATTAGCACTGACAGTCATCAAGCAGGAAACTGCTACAGTTTACTCTTCAGGGACCAAGTGCTGTTGCCTTCGGTGCCTCTCTTATGGGAAATTAAATGAGAGGTTTTATCTGGGACCTGTATGAATATGGGATTTCCCCTCAAGGGAAACACATTCAAATAAGCTGAAACACACACAAGAAAGACTCTTTTTGCTTCTTCTAACCCACTAGATATGCACTACAGGTCACGGTGTTTGTCATGTGAGTATCAGGGGTAAGCATTATAATTAAGGAAACTAAATAAAATCTGACAGTTACATTTGTAGTAAAAGACACCATTCATGAAGCTGTCTATTTTCCGAGCAACCATCATGCAATACCATACATAAATTAGCAAAAGACAGTAAAAGAATGGCAGGCAGCCAAATTACCATGATAATTTCTGGCTTCACTGTCCATCGCAGTTTCCAGTGATTTTTATCAGCATGTATAGTCTCATGGTTGTTATTGTTGAGCATGCACTACCAAAACTCACTTCTCTTTCAGTCCTGCTAAATCATAAATACATTCTGGAAATGAGTCCGCCCGTTCTCTCACTCCACCTTTTAGATATACATTCATTTAAGGAACAAAAAAAATGAAAGAACCTGGGAAGCTCAAGAAACATTAAAAAAAACCAAAACCAACTAGTCTAGAAACTTCCCCTTTAACATACCTTTAAAGACCCTCATTCATAGGATTCCTATGATGTAACCAGTCTATGGCCACAGACTCACTAGCTGTCAGTGACTAAGAAATGCCAGTATTTAACAGCAGTTAGGACGGAGACCCAGAAGATATTCAAGTCAATTAGGTTAAAAACCTTCACACAAATTACAAACTCCAAGTCAACGTACTTGTACACTTATTAATCACTACTCACATAAGAAAATAGGCTCTTGGCTTTTCTTTACATGGATTCCCACACTGCAAATATGATTAACCTTGCCCACACCTGCACCACAACACATGCACTACGGTTTATGCATAAAGAGTTCAAACCACCCTGCCTCCTTCCTCCATGGAGTAGAAACAAGACTTGTGCGACCAGTCACACAGCCCAGAGTCAAAGATCACAATCCTCAAGCTGAAATTGTTTTGTCTAAAATAAAATCAACCAACCTCACACTCCAAACCACGGCACTCCCTTTCCCTGATGAATAATTTCTTAATTGCCATTTGCATTAGTGCCCTGCTTTCAGTCGAGATAGAGTTGATTTTCTCCCTAATAGCTGGTACAGTGCTGTGCTACATTTTGTCTGAGAATAATGCTGGTAACACACCAGTGTTCTAGTTGTTGCTCAGTCATGCTTACCCTGATCAAGGACTTTTCAGCCTCATGCTCTGCCAGTGAGGAGGGCCACAAGAAGCCAGGAGGAAGCAGAGGCAAGTCATTTGACCCAAACTAGCCAAAGGGGTATTCCATACCATAGAATGTGATGCTCAGTATATAAACTGGTAGGAGCCGGCCAGGAGAGGCTGATTGCTCCTCAGGGACAATCTAGGCATCAGTCAGTGGATGTTGAGCAATTGTATTGTGCATCGCATGGTTTTTTTTTCTTTGGAGGCAGGATTTATTCCTTCCCCCCCCCCTCATTTCCTATTACTAATATTAATATTTATATCAATATTATTTCAATCACTAAACTCTTCTTATCTCAACCCACAGGTTTTTACCGTTTTTCCAATTCTCCTCCCCATTCCACTGCAGAGTAGGGGGAGTGGGTGAGCACCTGTGTGGTACTTGGTTGCCAGCTGGGGTTAAACCCTGACAACTAGTCTTTGTTCCATGACTATACATCTGATCAAATGGTATCACAGATAATGGCAAGAATATTCTGGAAATAACATTTTTAAAGGTCTATTCCTAACACTGATAAACTTTAAATGAATTTTTGATGGTATGGGACATTTTTGTTTCCATGAAGTAACGAGTTTCATATATTTCATATACTTCTGAGAACCTGAAGCTAAGGCTGTGTAAAAGGAGCATATCTGTCCTGTTCAGACCTCAGCAATCATTAACATTTTATGTTTAAAAGGTTATTCTCCAAATGATCCTATTTTGATTTTTGAAAGAGAATCTAATGAAAAGTTCTATCATATTAGGAACTTCTGTTATCCTTTCTCTTGGCAATGTCAGTTGAAGGAAGAAAGTAAAAGCTGAAAAGCATGGAGTTCTACACCATTTCTATCATCACTTTGTGATCCTTCCCCTCAATTTCCACATTTTCCACACCAGTGTACTCCTCAACATTAAGTCAACTACAACATCACTGAAATGTTGCAAAGCACAGGAGGACATAGAGGTAATTTCTCTTCTGTAATTATAATACTTTGTTAATACCTACTAAAAAAAACCCAAAAGGCAGTTTTCCTCTGAGGCAAATAGTTATCATGGAATTACTTGCAGCTCAGGATCACAGTGAGAGGTCAATTGCTTGTATCTTCATGATATGGAAAATACAGGCTAACTGTTTGTGGGGTTTGTCTTCAGGCTTCTGATAGTTTAGGACCTGATTACTGAGATATCACCACCAATGGACATAGGCAGGAGCAACAAAAATATCTTCTGAACATATGGCAAAATGTCAGCAACAAGGACCAGTTTCAGAGCTCTCAGGCTGCAGAAACGTTTTTACTGATGCTGGATGGACACTCAATATTTGGGGGCTCATGCAAAAGGAGGAGAGGTATCTCCTATGTGGGATTCATTTTCACAGGGAATTCCACTAAAGCAGACCATTCCTTTACTTAGACACAAGGTCAACAAACCATTTTTGTTGAGGAGTTAAAAATACTGCAGTTTGGTAATCCAACATTCAATAGAAAAACTAGAGCATACACTCCAATCAAGACAGAATTAAAAAGGGACGAGCTGTGTTAACCACAGATTATTTCTTATTAGGCATTAATAGCTTTTTTCCCTGCCATCACTTTTCACAAGACAATGCACTGGATCTTTATAAGATGCTAAAGAGAGAAAAAAACCTGCTCTATATTATACACATCTGCAAAATCCTGGGAAGATGTTTTGCAACTCAGTATGGGCAAGAGATAACCAAGAATTTCCCACATGTGAACACAACGGGGTTTTTTTTAGTACAATCTGGAAGGTAAAATAAGGTTAAATAGGTTCAATAAACAGTCCTGTAAATAACTTCAGAACTATCACAGGCATCTTTAAACATGAGGATGGTAGCAAGCAATTTCCCATCAAAGAATGATAGTAATTTCTGATCTTATCACAATTATCATGCCATTATAATGAGATAAACAACCTATTTCATTATGCTATGTTGCAGGTCAGCCCTACATACTATTTAACTACGTAACACAGCTAGTTACTGATACATTCTAGGCAAATAGTACAGGTATTTAGTAGCCCATTTTTTTTAAATGTTCTGAAACCTATGTGTTAGTCGTATCATATAATCATATCCAAGTAGAAACAGCCTAGGACCATTTTCTGAGGAAAATTCAGCAAGTTATTTTGGAACTTTAGGACAATATTCTCAACAATAATTACCTTTTTTTAAGGAGAGGAAGAGTATAAAGACATTTTGCACCAACTATTTACTAGTCTGACTACAGATTTTGTAGATGATGGTTACTTGAAATAAGATACTTGGGAAACTCTGCATAGCGGTTTATCTTCTAGGAGTTACAGCACCTCCAAGAGAGGCAGAAAAACAGAAGGTGTGCCATGTCTCAGCTAACCCTGTTCACAGAGTGCATCTTGGTTTAAAGTGCTGGTGAGGTTAGGTTTGGGCCAAGACTCTAGTTACGACAGAAATGTGTTTTCCTTCCTGCCAGTCCTGGCATGGGCTGGTGAGCTCTGGCAGAAAAACAGAGCAGACTTCCGGGGCCAGGAGATCTAACCACCTCAAAGAAAGATTAGCTGGAACTGGTTTGTCAAAGCCCTTGTGCATCACCAGCTTGACAGGGTTTATTCTAATGCCTTACTCTATGAAACAAAGATAGTTTAGAGGAACACCACCAAAATACAACTCTTATCAGCATGAGATTAAAAATACATCACAATGTTCACATCATGGGAGCTTCATTCTCCATTCAGGTAGACTTCTGGGCAGATTTCCAATAGCAGTTTGGAGGGTCATCATCCTTGTCCACTGGCAGAGGATACTTGTGTTGTACACTCACAGAAAAGGATTTCTACAATGTACTTAATTCTTTCGAGGAGTCAGAGAATGAAAAGTGTGTTATAAGAAATGATTTCTTTTAGCCATAATTTGGGAGCTGCGAATAGACAGTCACTGCCACCTTGGGAAAGAACCAAGGAACCCAGCAAGCATTAAAGTTTTAACATTATGGCTGCTTTACAGCACCTCTCGAATAACCCCAAAGACAGTCAGACTGAAAAGGCTTCAGCAGCAATTTCTCCTGAAAGAAGGGATGGAAGGGGGCTGGATACCCACAGAGATGTGCAGGTGAGGACACCAGAAGAGCCACAGTGCAGAGCAGAAGGCAGGACAGGAAGCTTTGAACAGGCTGGGCAGCAGAGTGTGCCAAACAGCACCTGGGAGTTCCCAAGCAAGATCAGCTTTGCATAGCTAATTGCTTCCTTGGTGTGCAGTTTATGCTCTGTAACACTAACCTAGATAGCCTGGATAATCAGACTAGAGAACTGCTTTCCAGGTCACTGGTGATTAAAAGGGTAGAGTTAGCAATAATAATAAACTGTTACTCTATTTCATAAATGATTATCAGCACCTAGGTAAGACCAAAAAACCCCATCATTTTCACTGTGTATGAAACACTGGATTTTATTGAGTTTCCATCTGTTTTAATTAATCTCATTATGTATGATTTAATGCAGTATTGCTTAAGGAAATTAAATCTTGTTTTGGCAAACAGACATTTTAGTTGTATTTAAACCTTTCTGTTATCTAGCATAATCACATAAATGTTTTCAAACCAAATATTTGGTAGGTCAAGATGCAAAATTCCCCCCTCCCCCTTCAAATTGTCAATACATACGCTGTTTTGACCACAGTTAATGGAATTAATGTCACTTGTTTCAGTCAAGTGGTATTGCAAAGCCCATGTCTAATCTATGACGTATATAGATAAACAGATTTACAAGGCAATATCTTACATGACACCTTGTCTTTCCAGGTCACAGGTTATACTGCAAACAAGCAAACTTCGAAACACCCTTACATATGTACCTACCTGAAGCATAATAATATATGGTTCTTTACATTCATGTAGCCTATTCCCATGCTCAAAATATCAGTAAGGACAACTATTTATTAAATTGCATTTACTATAAATCTTGTCTATTTTACCTCATTTTTTTCTGCTAGGGAACACATCAAATAATTGTAATAGATTTTTTTTTTTCCCCCACAGTTATCATCTTTATATCCTCTTCTTTTTTGAAAATTCAAACTAAAAAGCAAAAAGAACAAAATTAAATCTAATACTCATTCTGTTAGATAAATTAGGCTGCATCTAAATTATGTTTTATGGGAAACCACAACTTCATATATCCAATTTATTCCTGGATTGAACAGAAGTTATTTCTTTCAGGTAATATGTTTTAATATATACTGAAATATAATACATGGGCATAATATAACTACTGTAAGAATAAACTGTGCTTGAGAATACATTGGCCTTTAATCAGTGAGCTGCTTACGAGACACAAAAATTGAGATTAACAAATAACTGTGAGATAATGCAAGCACTGCATCTTGGAAAAATTTTCCATCATTTGTATGCTAATGAGCACCTGCCTGTAGAGCTGTATTTTTCCTGGACATTTGCAGAAACTTAAATTAACAGAAGGAAAAGAAACTAATTTTGTGTCTATCTTCTGTGTCTTAGACCAAGAAGCTACAACTCAATTTTCTAAACCAGTTTAAAAACTATATTGCAACAAATTTTCTTGTTAAAAATAAAAAAATAAACAAGTATCTATAAAGCCATTTTAAAAGCTCTTAAAAACTGTGCTATGGGCTAGATCTTAGATTAATGTTTGTGATGTACACTGAAAACCTGTAAAGCATTTATGTAATTGCTTAGCATTATTATTTTTATTACTGTAACAGATGGAACCAATCCATCTTGGTAGATATAATCTCATAAATCATTCATTACTATTCTTTTAACCTAAAGTCTTTTGTATTTTGCAGATCCATGAGAAATAACTATTAGGAGGCTCCACGCATAAAATAGTACACAAACTACCTAATGTCTTCCAAATGTAGTAGCCTTGCTAACATTTGGGACTTACAATTTTCATATTGTTCATATTCCTCTCAGAATCTGTTACTTATACAAGATAATCCTCCTAGTTGTCCACTGCTAGTTTTCAGGTGAAGTAAACTGCAAACTACTGGTAGAGTTTACAGCCCATATGGCTGTCATTAATTGCAAATACGGACTAGACAAATGCTTTGGAAGACATAAAGCATCTTCCACAAATGTATGACATGATTTTATAATGCAGCATTCTTAGCTTCAATTGCTAATGAGAGATATGTGATCACACTGTCCATTTTTCCTTTGTCCAATAACTTTTTGGCCAATTTTAATCAAATCATGAAGCGAGGTAGACATCTCACATATATGAGCTTCTATCAGTTTAATGAAAATTGATGGCTGGAAGAGAAAAGAACACAAATTAGTACTGTCACTGATAAAAAGGCTTAAATGGGAGCTCATCCCTCGTGCCCCAGGCCTGAGCTGCCTCTGGCCAGTCAGAACCAGATGCAGCAGATGACAGCTCCTGCCCACCTTACAGCTGACAGACCACTGACAATATTCTGAATGAAGAACAGCTTGTCAGAAAATGTATTAAAGGTTGATTCAAGCAAAGTAATCATAAAGATACCAGTGACTGATGAATATCCCAACATTTGAAATGCAAAAAATCCTTGTTTGCACACACAGAAAAGGAAATTCTTGGATTGTTGCACAAACATTTCCCCGAGCCTAGTCTGCTAACCCCTGGTCTCATAGATCTACAGGGAACGTGCAGGTCTTCACTGGTTCTATAGGATTACTTGATGTGCTCTTTACACACAGAACAATTAGCAATTTTCAGTAGAGTTCAGTGTAATGGTGAAAGCTAATTGAAAGTGATGAGCCCTAATACAGTATCTTTATGGGTTTTATCAATGCAAAACCAAATTATGTTCTCTATGCAATCATACAGACATTGTGATTTGAATATGAACAAAAGGATCCATTTTATTCTGCTGACACTGTGCACAATGTGATAAATTAAGGCTTTTGTTTTTTGGCAGAGTGGTTTTAGACTCAACTGCAATACCACTTGCTTATCGAGTCACATTAGCTAAGTATTTGGGATGTTTGAGTAGGATGCCATATATACCTTGATTTTCAAAACCACCCATACAACAGAAGTTAAGCTTATTAGAAGTTACAGGAAATCTCCTTAAACCTCATGAACAGAAAATATCAAGGAACCAGAAGTAAAAACTATTGTCAATGCTTATGTCATTTTATTTAAAGTACAACAAACTACAAAAATAAAACTTAGCAAGACTCTCCAAAGCAAATAAAAACCAATAGGTAAGAATCTCAGGCACAGCTACAGGTTGGGCAGAGAAGAGATTCAGAGCAGCCCTGCGGAGGACTTGGGGGTGTTGGTTGATGGAAAAATGAACATGAGTCAGCAGTGTGCGCTTGCAGCTGCGAAAGCCAACCATATTCTGGACTGCATCTAAAGAAGCGTGACCAGCAGGTCGAAGGAGGTGATCCTGCCCCTCTACTCTGCTCTTGTGAGACCTCACTTGGAGTATTGTGT
>JANRGW010019949.1:0-28908 GCA_024733675.1 Psilopsiagon aymara | reverse complement strand
CGTCAGCCCCACGCCGCCGCTGCCCGCCCGCCCCTCGTCGTTGGGGCCTGCACCGCCCAGCGCGGCGTGGCCCCGGAGAGCAGGGAAGCCCCGCTCGGCACCGGCTGCTGGGGTCCCACCGCTGGTGTCCGACCCGTGCGACTTCAACAAGCTGTTCCTCTGCAACCTGTCTGTGGAGACGGTGGGCTCCACCTCGGTGACGGTGCGCTGGGCCGTGCGGCCGCACCGCAGCCCCCGCCTGCTGGGGCCGGCGCGGTTCCGCCTTCTGTTCGACCGCTTCGGCGCCGCCGTCAAGTTCCAGCGCTTCGTCTACCTGCCGGAGCGGGGGGAACCGGCCGCCACTCTGCGCGAGCTCCGCCCGGACACCCCCTACCTCGTCTGCGTCGAGGGCATCCTCGGCGGCCGCGTGTGCCCGGTGGCGCCGCGGGACCACTGCGCCGGGCTGGTCACCCTGCCCGAGAGCGGGGCGGCGGCGGCGGGCGGGTCCCGCGGCCCCGACCAGCAGCTGCTCACCCTGGTGCTGCTGGCAGTGAACGCGCTGCTGCTCTTCGCGGCGCTGGCCGCCTGGGCCTCCCGCCTCCTGAGGAAGAAGGTGCTGGGGCGGCGGCGGCGGAAGGCGGCCCCAGTCCACGTGCGGCATCTGTACTCCACCCGCCGGCCCCTCCGCTCCATGGGCACCGGCGTCTCCAACGACTTCTCGGGCTTCCAGTCGCACCGGCCGCCCCGCGGCGCCGCCTGCGCCCTCAGCGAGGCCGACCTCATCGAGTTCCCTTGCGAGCGCTTCATGGACAGCAGCGGCGGTGGCGGCGGACGCCACGGCGACGACCACCTGCTACAGCGCTTCGCCGACTGAGCCCGCCCGACCGCCGCTCCCGGCGGGCCCCGGGCGGCGGAGCGGGCGCGGCTCGGTGACTCTCGGGCGGTCGGGGTCTGGCCTGGGCCCCGCGGGGTCGCGGCTGTCGCGCAGTGGGTGCGTTCAGCTGCCCTCGCTGCAGCCCGCGGCTGATGCTGTGGTGAGGCGGCCTTGCTCAGTCACCGCTGCGGGGATGGCACCGTTTTCTCAGAAATCGACACTAACCCGAGCAAAAGCCTCGATTTTCGGTAGCCATTCCTTGGAATGAGGAGAGCAAAACTGCGGGAGCGACTGCAAACAGCAGGTGATGCCTGCCTATGTGGTTTCAGAGCTATAAATTTAAGCGTGCATTTCTACAAGTGGATTTTCCCAGGCTGCAATTGCAACAAGTTGGAGGGAGCAGCCTTGTCTGTGTGAGGATGCTTTGAACAGAGCTTTCAAAGGCACCGGCCCTTCTCAATCAAAAATTGGACTGGTGGTCATCTTTGAAATGTTACTGTTGAACTGTGTGTGACCAGTGAGTTATTTCGAGGGCTGGAAACGTACAATTTACTCGTGACTGTTTGAGGTCTGTGCTGTTTTAACTCCAAATGAATGTGAGGCGATTTAATGTGCGCAAGTGTGTTTTCATACCTTTTTGTAAACGCGAAACAATAATGCAACTGGTTAGTTTTACAGGAATATATTGGTGACACCACTAGGAAAACTAACAAGAGTTTTATAACATGTTTACAAATGAGCTATTTTTTAATTGGTTTCGAATAAATACTGCTTGGTACTTGTACACAGTAATGTGTGCTGTGGTTGTCTGGGTCCATGATGGTCAGTAAGTACATCACTGACTCTCACATAATCTATCTTCCATTTCTAAATGGGTGGATGCAGAGGTGAACTGTTGATGGATAAATAATATTGTTGCCTTCCTTCAGAAACAATAATAGATGAGAATATTTCAGGAATGTGAAACAGTCTTTTTCCTAATAGGCAGTTCTCTCCTTGCCTTTGCCTACTAAAGTTAGAAGCTTTATGTACCTCACTGTGAAATAACACATTTTGTATATTTATCTAGGTTCTGTTTTGTGTAGCTGAGTGAGTAATGCTAAAGTTAAACCCTTATGCAGTAGTATATGGTGTTTGAGTTGGGTTTATTTTTAATTTGAATTTTGCTTTTGTTTTTAGAGCAATGCTAATCATTTTATGATCAGTTGCTCTTTACTTTCTTGGGACTTCTACTTCCCTAAATATTTACTTACAGAATGTGGTTCTGATACTACAAAATATGTTGGTTTAGTTTACATTAATAATTCTTTCAGTGTGGTCTAGAAACGAGCTAATTATAGAGGTCCAAACTGGGGCTACAGTTTAAATGCAAACATTTTAGATGGAGTTTGGTAAATTGTTGAGAGCATTGACAGTACTTCTGCTCCTTTGAATTTAATGTGCAACCTCAGATGAACTCTTGTGGAGCTGAATGGCTTGAAGGAAGTTAGTGGTTTTGGAGATGCTTGTCTCAATATCATGCATTCACTGCTGACTCGGGGTGTTCGTGACTACAAGTTGTTTATTACCATAATTACAAGTAAGAAATCTGGTTGGTCTGGGAGGTTTTTTGTGTTTTGTTTTTGAGTTTTGTGCTTTATTCCCTTCCTTCCCCCCACTTTTCTTTCAGATGAACAAATGTTTACAAAAAATACCAGAGTAACTGGTACCTTCAATTGGAGTTTAGTGACTGAATGGAGAGAAAAGACTTGGTGTTTCTGCCAGAGTTTTGTTCAGTCTTTAAATTCAAATGGGAGGAAAGAAGAGAGTGTAGAGATTGTTTGCCTTAATCTTTTTGTTTTAAATGGAGGAAAAAAAAGTATTGATGCTTGAGTCAGTAGCAAAAAGTCCTTTGGGATTTCATTTTGACGTGGAGTAGTTTTCATATCGGGGCCAAACTCCTTTGTCAGTGTATAGATTAAAATTTATAACTCTTGTTATGTTGAATGGAATTAAAGCTGAATGAATCTAGGATCAGGTTTTATTTTTTGTTAATCTTAAATTTCTGTTCTTCTGGACACATGGGTGCTTTCTGGCCATTTATGACTGTGGAATACACCACTGTTTGTTGTTAAAAATGCAGTGGGATTTATTGAGTAAAGCTGTGTATCACACTAACATTAGCTCTATCACTGGATATTCTTCCAATGGGAGATGCATAGATGCTGTACATGGTTATAATCAATTATGTCAATAAATCTATTTGCTGAAAAAAAAAGTGTGTCTTAGATTATATTTCATAATACATCACTCTTCAATTATAGTCTGGCTGTAACTTCTTCATATTACTAGCACTGCTGTTTCATAGGACTGTGGAGTGTGCCTTATCATTCATTCTCTCGGATCTTTTCACCATACATTCTGTTTTCTATTTCGGTTGTAACATGTTTGGATAGTGCAAACAGTAAAATACTTAAAATGATCTGCTCTGAAGCAGGTAGACCGCTGTTGCAAGACAGACTAATAAGGTGCCATTACGTCAGTGACCTACCAATCCAATATTAGCAAAATAAGGAATAATGATTTTTTTGGGATAGTGTCAATATTTTATGCTCTCTGGAATTTACACTTCTTAGGGCTTTTCAGTATTAGCAGGCTAATGATTTCAACATGTCCTGTTGAGCATATATGTTTTGTTCTAATTAAGAATTTACTGCTTCTTTTTGCATTTATGCAAACATCTGGAGAATTGCTAGAATGAAATTGAAATGACTCTGTTCCAACCTATGATAAGTAGATACACAACAACAAAAAAAACCATGCTTATCAGAATGATGTGTTTGACTTCCTAAAATTCACAAGTTCTGTTAATCTAGGAATATTTAGGCTTTATGTGCGTGCAGGTGTTACTTGCAGCTTTTTTTTTTGCAAGGGGTTGAGAAAAGAAATGTGACATTCAATGACTGCATGATGTAAATACTACATGGCTCTATTTTTACCAGTAATAACGTATTTATATATGTTTGTGACATCTTTGAAGCAAGCTCCTTTCTAAAGAATGACTCTAAAACCAGGCCTTTCCAAATGGCTCAATCTGCCATCAATTTGTGCAGACAATATTTGTCCTTCTAGCAGAAATAGCTTTACTGCCCTGTCGTTTCCTGGAATCCATGCAGCTTGGGGAAGAGTGAACAGAGTGCTGTTTTGCAAAGTAAACAGCAGGCATGTTATCTGTCACAGACTGATAATCACCAGAATACTGTCCCATCAAATTAAGTGGACTGTTGCTGGGAGGTCTGAAGAAGGTACAGGGACTTCCCTGGTGGCAGCACTGCTTGGTTCGGCAGCCTCTGCCCACCTCTTGCTCTCCTCTACAGTCCCTGACCCTTCACTGCAGTCAGCTGGCATGATTGTTTGTGCAGCTGGAGGGTGACCTGCAGAATTGATCCTCCTGGAAAATAACCTTCTCTAGTACCTCCTCTCCCCTATTTTTCAGCCGGCTCTGTTTCTTTGATTCTGTTCAACTCACAGAAGTATTGCAAGTGGCAAAATGGGTGCAGTGCAGAGGCAGGGAAAAACAGCCAAAGATTGGAAGCTGCTTCAACAAGCTCAAGTAGTCTTGACCCCCAGTTTGTCTGCAGCCTAAGAAAATCTAGACAATTCACATTAGAGAAAAATCCTAAGTAGAGGATATACCTTTACCAGAAAATTGTTAATGATCTGCAAAAGTGAAAATGTTTAAACTTATCTGTAAGGTCCTAAAAATATTGATGGTGCAGTATAGGACTAAAAAGAAATAATCTGAAGAGAACAGAGCTATAATGGTGCCAGTAAAGGTGTACATGTGCGTGAAAAACCCTTGTTGAAAAGCACTGCTTCACTATCGGAGCCTGTGTTAACGCAATTGTATATATAAAAATACTGGTTTCTTTATGCGGTGCTGTCTTTAGTTTTCACAAGGCACTGTAAACACCACATTTTAAAATACAGTCATCATGTTACTTCCCTCACAAGAAGGGACCTGGTAAATTACATATGGCTCTGGTGCCTTTTCCTTTCTGATCTTTCCTGGGAGAGATTCGAAAAATGAGGAATTGGAGGAAAAAAAGTCTACCACTGTTCCATCAGGGTATCTATTTAACTATAAACTTAGATTTAGATTGTAATGATGAGTCCACAGAAACTCATCTGTTTCCATGACAGTATATGTATTTGCAGTAAACTCCTTCAGTGAGCAAGAGAAATACTACTTCACTTCCAGAAACCTGGCTGCTCACACTCATTCATGTTTCTCTGGCCACCAAGAGCGTGCATGTGTTGTGTGAGGTCCACAACGTGAAGCTTTGGTTTAAAAAATGATTTTTAGAATCAGATCAGCCAGATTATGTGTGCACACTGATGCACTTGATTTTTCATTTGCACAGTTCCTTTGAGACAAGTTGCTATATAAATATTGATCTATAATCTGATATTTGTTAAGTAGAAATGGGAAATAAATGTAAGGAAACCATGTGTGTGCTGGCCTTGTTCTTTTTGCTCCATGCTAAATATAGCATAGTTTTGGCAGCCTGTCCAAATACTGCTGTTGTGTTTTTCTCCATAAAAAGTTTAGTTTTCTCAAGAGCATACTTTAATTCCCATAGAAAATAAATTACCATAGAAAAAGTCAATTATCTTTAAAAAAAGTATTTCTCTTAATATCATTATACATGGATTTATTTATATAGATGCTCCTTGATATGTTCTTTTTAAATAAATCCGTATCTAATTTTTTTTTTCAAACAAGGCCCTAAAAATTAATAATATAGTGTTAAATGGCTGGGAGAAACCAGCCTAAAAACGTAATAGAGATGTTTCCTAACAAGAATCTGACACTTTAAGGATAATTTATGACTGTTATCTCTGCCCAGAGAAGCTGTGGCTGCCCCATCCCTGGAAGTGTCAAGGCCAGGTTGGATGGGGCTTGGGGCAACCTAGTCTAGTGGAAGGTGCCCCCAGCCCATGGCAGGGGGGTTGGGACGAGATGATTTTTAAGGTCCCTTCCAACCATAGACATTTTATGATTCTATGATTTTGTGACTTATAGTGTGATGTAGATCTTATTTGTTGTTGGATTTTTGAAGATACATTTATTTTGAGTTCAGTAATCTATGTGTAATAGTTTTATGTTGTGGAAATAAGCTGTTTGTCCAGGGATAGGGAGGTCCCCACATACATATATCCTAAAAGCTGTAAAGTGCTACAAAATAAAATAGGGTACAGTTAAAACTCTTAATTCTTACTAAACTATCACCTGTTCTTTTCATTGCAAAGCTCATTTGAAGTTGCTACCAGGTACAGCATCTAAGACATTACATGGTATGTCTTGACTTCAGATAGATAAGTGTATCCTATTCCTTACTTTAGCAAAGATTTTGTTGTTCAAACATATTCTCAAATCACATTCCTTTTTCTTTTTTTTTTCTTTTTTTTTTTTTTTCCCCAAAAATATTTCAATTGTTTTGTACATTCAGGATTTCAGAATACTTTACTGGTCTTTGGAGAGCCACCCATGTGGAGGGTGTACCAAAAGAGAATCTGAACAAACATTGGAGAAATCTGTCTGTCAACATAAATGTACCACTCTGTAATGTAGTGAGTGCTCAGAGGTTGTGAAGTGAGGAGGTTTTTCTTACCATTTTGTCAGAATGAACAACCAACAGAACATTGACGTAGGGCCACAGCTGTGCCTTCTAACGATGGCAAACGTATTACTGTCATGTAGCACCTTATGCATCAGTCTGGTCTGGTCTAGTTCATTTTATTTTGCCATGTGAGGTGACAGAAAGGACTTGATTATGAGACCTGAATTTTAAGGATAAGGTTTTTTGTGAAGTCCTTGGCAAAAAATCTGGTAGCCAGGGTTTCCCTCACTTAACTTCTCATGTGTGCAGTTTATTTCATTATCATTCATCTAGTGTATGTTTGTTCAGTTGTAGTAAATATTTAGAAGTCATTTCAATATTTGAAGAAAGCCTGGATACATATAATAGGTAAAAATCATACACAGAAAGATAATGAGACAAATTTTCTTAATGAGAGACTGATTTTTCTCATAAGTGACAAATGCTTCAGGGATGTTGTCTTGTAAATAAACCGGAATGCTAGTTTTAAGTCAATAAAGGAATTCTCTTTCTTTGGAACATGAAGATTGGAAGGTTGTAACTAATTACATGACTCATATAATTCCTTGCTAGGCAGAGCAAAGATTGGAGTACGTTAACAAATCATGCTACATGGCATGATACATGCTACATGTGCATGTATCCTATCTGGATCCAGAAAAGTCCACTGAAATGATGTCTGTGCTGTCAGAGAAATGGAGAATTTTAGAGAAATGGATGCACTGTTACACTGCTGTAGTTCACCTTAACGGCGAGAAAGATCTCTTTTGATCCATGTTTTAGTACAACCTTTAACTTCATCTGTCATTGTACCATTGCCATATCTATCATTGTACCATTGACATTCATTTTCCTCCTATCTTGCTTCATATTTAAATAGTGAAGTTAAAATTCAATTTAAATAGTGATATTACTTAGCACTGTAGCAGCCCCTATGTGGCTACTGTAACCCAATTTGAAATAAGGGCGAATGCTCAGTGGTGACACCTATCAGATTAAAGGTCAGAAATAATTTTACTCTAGAGGAACACACTCAGGAAAAGCATGCTTTCAGAAAAAAAGCCCAACCCAGTAATTATTTGTTTTGTTTATAACTGAAGGATGACATGGTTTATTTGTCATTACTATTGTGATCCAAGTCTTGAACAAATATGCTGCAAGACAAGGATCATATGTTAGACTTATGAGACAATTTGTAGTGGTGTTGAGTACACACAGCAGATGTTTTAGCATGCAGCAACATCTTGATCCTTCTTCTGTTTTTACTCTGTGAGAGAGAAAAGAATTCAAGGCGCTTAATGTAATTACCCATTGATAATAGATCTGTGTCAGTGGAATTAATTGTATTGCAGAACTGTGCTCCAAGATTCAGTGTTCATCTTAAAAAAGAAAAAAACTATTTAGATCTCAGATCTGATCAGCTTGGAGACACAAGCCGAGTGTTAAATGGCAGGGAAATGTCTGTCATCTAATAATTACTGAGGAGGGGGAATCCTTCGTGATCATTGTAGTAAGTTGTTAACTGAAACTTAAACATGCCAAACCAAACACCAACTGTTTCATTGTTGATGACATTACCATAAAGACTCAGTTAACTCATTTTCCCCCAAACCAGACTTCTCCACTTCCTCTTGTTGCTTAAAAAGATCTACTTACTATTTAAAATATTTTGTCAAAGCCTTCAGTTTTTCTGATTCTTATCTCATTTTTTAAATTCTGTATGAGGGGAGTTTGTTTGGGTTTGGTTTATCAGGTTTGAAATAAGAGATAACAGCTGTTTAAAATAATCTGTTCTTAGAAAGAGAAGGAAGGAGTACATGAATGTTAAATAAATCCTGTTTAAACAAAAGTTATTTTATTCCGGAACAATTTGTGATTGGAATGATTCCCTGGGATCCCACTGATACTATTCTGCTGGCACAAAGGAAAGTGCAGAGACTTCTGGTTTTCCTGCCAGGATGTATCCCTAAGAACCTGAGACTGCAGAAGTCCAGTGGGAACTGAAGACATCCTTTACTTCCATTCTGTGGCTGAAATGGAAAAGAAATTCAGGATCATCATCTTTTTCACTGGAATGGGTAAGAACTTTATTTATTCTGTAACACGTGTATTAATCTAAGCTTATTCTTCAACTGGAGAGTTATAAATAGGTGTCACTCTAAAGGCAGCATCAAAAACCTGATGTTTTTGGAGACAAAACCTCCTTACGTTTCCCTCTGTAAAACTGAAGTCAGCACAGACTGAAGTAACTGGCAGTTTGCTGAAGGTGTTAACAACTCTTTGAGGTGTCTGTAATATGCGACTGGGCACACTTTATTCTGTTAAAATAGAATCTCATATATCTTATTTAGAATATGTCCCAGGCAAAAAACCCTCCTGAATTGCAAATTGTCAGCTTGTCATGCTACTGACCTCCTTAGATTTTGGATTTATTTGTTGTTTATGTTTGCACTTCCAAGTGCACCTGAGGCATTTCTGAACTTCAGTCTGATTGTATGTTTTTGTCAACCTGCTAAACTCACCTACCATTCCAATTAGCACAGCTGTACCTGGAGAACTGCTGCCATTCTCACTTACAGCTTTTTACTTTTAGCCTCTTTCTTTATTTTACGGTAGAAAAATCTTCTTAATCTACAAGCTCCTAGCCCTTGAGATATGAAATTGCTTGTGAAACAAGAGAAACAACAGTTTTCCTCACCTTCCAAACACAGCCAAACTCTAACAACTGGAACAGGCTAGTTGGTTTTGGTTGTTGGTTTCTTTTTTTTTCTGCTGTAGTAAATTATGATGGATTTGAGCTTTGCAAATATACTATAGCCATCAAAGTCTATCAGTAGTGAAAGTAGCAGCAGGACCCAAATGTGTATGCACTAAAATAATCATTCGGCTGCTCAGATTGGAAACTCCACAAAATTTGGGCATGTGCAAAACCTTGCTAGAATTGATTTTATACCTTTAGGATTTAGCAGTTAATTTATTGTGTTGGGGTTTTTTTTCCTAAAGTGTTCTCTAACTTCTGTTTTCTTTTTCCATCTGGGTAGAGGATTTTAGATTAAGACAGCAAAAGAGTCTGCAATATGTGTTTAATAATGTTGAGCATCCAAAGTGTCTGAGAAGCTGCAGGTGCTTAGAAAATAAGATGCCTTAGAAAACAGGCAAAATACAGACTTCGAGAGGAGTTCAAGTTCTACATTGTGGGATTACAGGGATAGCTGTCGAAATTCATGCATTATCATCCCTTTTTATTCTCTTACCATGGTTATCTGCCTTTTGTTTCTCTTTGTGATCTGTAATTAGGTGTCAAGTTTTGTACCGCTTAGATTGTGGTGTTACCTGGTCACTGTCGTGGCTCAGATTGTATTTCTCTCCAGAGCAGCTGGTACATGTATTGTGCATTGGTTATGTAGTATCAATGAAGTACAAGAGAAGAAAGATTACGGATTTAGAAAATGTGTTTCTTGCCTAAAGCTTTACCATTCAACTGATGATAATCCAGGCAGACAGCCCCAGTGATCTATAATTTGGTTTGATTCTTCAGAAAGACTGCTGCCTCTCTCCTGAGAGGGGACAAGCTGTCAGACTTCTCCTGTTCTGTGTTCATGATCTTTCCGGTTTGCTTGCAACTAGTTTCCTTGGTTTCTTTACAGAAGGAGGTAAAATCATGACATATGGGCCAACGGTAGAGCTTTTGTCACCTGTGTATATTTTCGCATCAAGGAGTTTGTGTAGCTGCACGTTCTTTAGTACCCCTTGGACTAAAGCAGTTACAATCTAACAAGAACAGTCAGAAACAAAATTTTTATTCATTAATCTGAATATTCAAACCAAGAGTAATTCGTACTTTATACAGAGGAATTCCAAATCTGGCATAATTCTTCTCAAAGGCACTAATCCTGTTTTAGGCAACCTCATCTTTCTGATCCTCAAGGAACTGCCCTGCAGGGCAGTCCCTCTCTTCTGTATCACCCCTCTGTGCACTGCTGGGATTAGCCTGTATTTTTCTAAAGCCTTCCGAGGGTATTTTTTGCTTCTTGCTTTGCTTGTTTCCTGTTGTATAGCAGGCCCCATTCATGCCCCATCCTTCTTTGCCCTATTAGTTTTTTAAACACCAGGATTATGGCAACTGGGTCATTACAGCAGAGCTGCTGAAACTGATTTTATGGCCTCTGAGTGTTTTGAAGTCAGGAGTTAAAATCAATGGTTTAGCTGCTTAATTCTAATGCTGAAACATTGTAAACAATCTTTGTTTTATAATTCCTCTCCCCTTTTTGTGTCCTCAAATTCTCAGTTTAGTCTTCTAAAAAAGTGTTTTTCTGACTCATCTTTTCCATGTAAAGTCATTATGCCTGATCCATAAATATAAACTTCCAAGAAGTAAATACTTTGCATCTGGAAAGGTCAGAATGGCATATATTTTCCTTAGGGGACAGAAGCCGTCTCAACATATCCAGGAAGACTTTGTTAGCCATCCACTTAAAATTACATAAAGTTAATTATCACTTTGCAAAAAGGGTTACTTTGGAGAACAGCAAGCATGCAGCTATAAGTAAGCAGTTCTTTACTGTGAGGGTGGTGAGGCACTGGCACAGGTCGCCCGAAGTTGCGGATGCCCCATCCCTGGCAGTGTTCAAGGCCAGGCTGGACAGGGCTTGGAGCAACCTGGTCTAGTGAAAGGTGTCCCTGCCCATGACAGGGGGTTGGAACTGGATGAGCTTTAAGTTCCCTTCCAACACAAACCGTTCTGTGATTCTATAATTTTAAAACTATGTTTGTTATATATTATTAAAAAATTTAGGCCACAGGATTATACTATAAAGCCAAAGTTGTTTACCAGTTCTCCAGATTAAATTGTTATTCCTAGAACTATTTGTTTTATCAGTGTAAATACATTATTCCAAACTGGTGCAGCACAATGGATCCCAAGGCAGCCGAGTTTTTGTTAATTTCAGTGGATCAACATCAGACCTGGACATGAGCCAATCTTTCTGTTTTCCTGCTTCTGCTGCAAAAATTAGCCATAGATATTAACAATTGTATGTCTATTTAAACAAGAGTCTGGTTAAACAAATAAATTATTGATCTCTTTTAAGAAAGCAAATTATCCTCTGAGTTGTGATATAGTGTGCGAAGCCAATTAATTTCTGGAAAATGGTCATCTGTGATTTGGCTACGCCCATTATACTTCTTGGAATATCACTCGGAAAATGAAGCTACCAAAAGGAAACATCTGTTTGTATCTAAAGACCCAAACATTTCTGCAGTTTAGCAACATGCATTCTTTTTGAGGCTGCCACCTATTATACTCAGCTCTAGAGCAAATACCAAAAGGATACTTGAGGTGACCTTTTGTATCAGATTAAACAAAATGAGAAAACACTTGGCAATCAGACTTCCTCTGCTAGGCCATGGGAAACAGCAGAGCAGAGGAACAGATACATTAAAAACATACTAATTCAATCTCATTTGCTTTAGAAGAATCCATCAGTGAAAAGAACAACTAACTGTGAAAAACCGGAGGTCTCTGTAATTTGGCACCCCTTGAAGTCTGTATAGATTCTCCTGACAACGGCTGTCCTAAGCTGCAATAAAACAAGAGGAGATGAAGAAAAACAAAGGACTAAAAAACATTATGTGATAAAAGGTTTTCTTTCAAAAGCTACTTCTTAGGAAGAGGATATCCCCAATGGACTGCAGTTTTGGTATCAGTATTCCTGTTGCATGTTAACGCACACTGGTTTTGAGTACTTTTTCCACGTATGTTTTTAAAACTCTGTGGATTCTAAGGTTCCCTGTGCTTGTGTAGATTTGTGACTCTCTCGTTTGTTGTTGTGCTGAGCTAAGCTGGGATGAGGAAAACAAACTAGTTTCCCAGTGAGGTTAAGCTAGCGCAAACCAGAATGCTGTTAAAATAACAGTTCTGGTTGCTGGTGAATGCTCATCCCTTCCATCTGCCCATCTAGCACAGGCTGGGTAGTAGCATAGTATATGTGTAACAGGTAGTAGATAAGTGGTATATATTGCTGGTCCTTGCTGCAAGACCATTGGATTGTTTATTTGCATCTGTGAATGGCAATGCATGAGTAATAAGAATAGTCAGCTGTACTAAGCAAATGATAGATCTATGATCCAAGGACATACCACTCTAAAAGGTGAACAGATAAAGCTGTCATCAGGATAGGGAGGATAAATGCAAATGTTTAACTGTTGTCATGATTAGGATTATGCAGTATGTCTATATGCCAAGGACCTACCTAAGGAGGATCAATTTTAGACCTTCAGTGCACTAGGGGTAGTTTGGTTTGGTTTGCTCAAACTGCTTGTTCAGTACCACAGGTGATTCTATAACTGTTGCAGTCTGACTCCAGTGTGCCTTGCTCCTTGCTGCTGCTTTCCATCCATGGCAGTTTCTTGTGCTCTGAGCTTGGAGTCCTGTGTGCAAGCACTCAACCCCTGCAGGCTTCTCCTAACTGGATGGGACATAAAGAACATCCTTCCTCAGCCTTCCAGAGGGGAGCAGCTGCAAGGAGAGTGGGGAGGCATGAGGACATTGAAGTTTCCACCAGAGCCATGTGTGGGCAAGAAGCCCAGAGGACAAACTGCAGCTTCAAGACCAGTCGTGTAGACAGTAGGCAGGGATGGGAAAAACAACAGAGAGGGAGATTTTGCCTGGGGACAAAACTACAGTGATGACATGCATAATGGCCAAACGAGGGCTTGGTGAGGAAAAAAGGTTGCAGTGTGCAGAACCTTTGACCAGGTTATAAAAATTCAAGGCCAGAAGTAGTCATAGTGTTCTTTTGGCCTGCTGGATTGTTCCACTCTTTCATCCCTGTCTAACAGCCAAGAGATAGAGCTCTGGGCTTGGGTTTTTTTCAGAACAGAATATGAGTGTTTCAACACTCTCCCACCCACAACCTGCCTTCCCCATCTGCACACTGAATAGTCAGAGATCACTGGTGACAGAAGTTTTCCTGGAAAAAAACCTGCCCATCTGTAGTCTGTTGAGTAGGCTGCTACCTCTACCAGCAGAATCTTATCGTTTAGCTGTAAGCAGGTCTAAAAGCAGCCAAAATAGGATCACAGGCTCTTCCTGGCTCTGGGGAACCTGGAAAGGAGGCACCACAGCCAAGCTCCACCTTTGTCAAGCAGCATTGCTGCTGCTGCTGCTCCATTTCTCTCTGCATGTGTTGCAGAGTGCCTGGCACTCACTCTGCCAGGCACCTGGCATGAGGCTTACAGCTGTGGGTTGATGCTGTTAAATGAGAAGTAATAGCAAATACCACATTTCTTGGATATAAAAGTAATTTCTTTAAAAGCTTCTGAAAGTCAAGGGAAACTTGCACTGCTGAATGAGTTATATGTGTGAGATCCCATCAGGTCAATGCGTGGTGTTGGCTGGATGCTGCTGTATAAATTTTAGCAAATGTAGGTGGACTTTGCATGCAGATGCTCTTACAAGACAGCTGGTGATATGTGAGCAGGTACGTAGTATTAAACAAACTTAGCCAAAGAACAGAAAGGCAATTGAGTCCTGTAGGTGCTTTTCTAGAGTGAATGGGATCTTCTTCCTCTGCTCTCACTGGAGGCCCCATGGCAGGGGTTTGAAGCAGTTCCCCACCATGGCTTACCTGCCCAGCCTTGTAGAAAAGCTCTTGGGGGATGATTCGGCTTCTGGAGAAGGAGTTTGCTAGACTAAGAGTTCAACTGGTGATGGTGTGTATCCCTGGAGAACCTGGAGGGATCAGCTATGGGAAGGCACACAGTTATTTAAGCATCCATTTAAATAGTTCAGATACTTACTGAAAGCCCTATGCAGACTTTCTGCATCTACCTATCCTCCTTGAATCTACTCAGAGCCAGAGATCAGTAAAAGACAAAATCCTCCATAGACTCTGTAGGGCCAGAGAAGCTGGCTGAAAGAGACAGCTGTAACAGAGGCCCAAAATAGTAGCTGAGTTTTTGGAATGAGGGAGAGAAGGGGACACAAACTTGCATTTCTTAAAATGTAATCCTTAAGAATTTTCTTTGTATCTTTATTTATTTCTCTATTTATTTTTTTATTCTCTCTCTTTCCTTTATTTCTTATATTCACCCATTTTTCTGTATTTTCCTTCTACTTTTAACTCCGTGCTACTGACATTGTTCTCCCACATCTTTTAGAGCTCTCACAGTGTTCCTTCCTGAGTGTTCATTACCTTTTTATGTTGTATCACAGAAATAAAACAGATTAGTTATATTTTGAAGATACCCAGCATCTCTGCTGACAGATTTTGTCATGGTAACTTTGACCAGTTTCCTGAGCACAGCTTCTCTCTTCTTCCTCTATAGAAAATGTGAGGCTTATAAATCAACTCATTTAAGCCCCTTGAAAAGTCTAATTTCAAGCATGCTTCTACACAAGTTTATCCTTGGGGATAAACAATTTACCTCCTCAGAATTTTGATGTTGTCACACATAATTACAGAGTTGATATAGTACGATTATGAACAAGCTAGTCACTAATTTGATAATGTATGTAAAAAACTGAATGATACAAAAAACCTTGGCGTACTTATTCTCTGCTTGAGATGCCAAAGCAGCCTTCAATGTCCATGCCTCCAGGCCTTTTCCCACTATACATGATTCCTCCTGAAAACTGTGGAGCATTTCTGTGGCAGCTACTTTTTCTTTGCCCCTTTCCTCCCTGTTTTGCTTTGATCCCTTTTCCCAATATGAAAGCACACTTATCTCTTTCTTTCCCTTTTCCAAACTCCCTTCTTTGGTTTGGTGAATGAGTTTATATGTCTCCTTCATAAAATTTGGAAGTATATTTATTATGAAATTAGTTATTTTCAGTCTCCAACCACTTTCATGGACATAGAAAAGAAGTTCCTTTATTAGGTTTCAAGCTTCCTGCTGCTTGAGGCATATCCAGTTCAGTAGATGATATTTGGTTTAAAGATTAACTGTAGACTTCTGTGTGGCAAAATCATGAAGTAATTCTGCTCAGATATTGAATGCTATTCCATAATTAAGTCATAACTTCAACTAGAATAGATTTCCACAAGTTATTTCAACGGGAAAAAATTTTAACATGTCAACATGCCTGAGATCCTTAGGACATGCCTACCCTCATGGGTTATGTTGAAAGGAAGCTGCTTTCAATAAATGGTAACACACCTCAGCTGAAAACTAGTTTAGGTTGTTGGTTCTTCTGGGTTTTCACTGTTAACGTTAACCAGGCAGATGAATTATGGGGAAAAAGTGGAAGGAAAGTAATTAATACTGCTTTTAAAACTGGCTTTGGTAGTTAAATAGGTATTTGTGAATGTATCTACTTGTTAGGATATGTAGGTGTAAACAGTATTGACTGCATGTCTGTTTGAGTACGCACATACTAGTCATCACATCAGGTCCCTTCAGCTCCCTTCTTCAGCTCTCAGCTCAGGCTGAAAGCCTTATGGCCCCTCTGATGAGAAGGGACACTGCCTTCAAGACTTATCTCCTCACTTAATTATGTTGTTTCTGTGACAGTAATTTTTGTGTTACTTCCTCATCCAATTTTTTTCTAGCAACTAAATAGCATTGTCACCTCTTTCAAAGTACTTAGAGAAACCTAATAGTTTTCACCATGCTTTTTATCAGCAACGTTTTGCTAATAAGTAACATCTGAATGACTTTGTCAAACTAAAGAAATTAAATTAGCCAGAAGTTGACTTCAAAACCACCTAGACACAGTCAGAAATGGTCTAGACGTGGTCCTGGGCAACTGGCTCTCTATGGCCCTGCTTGAGCATGGGGGTTGGACCAGATGACCTCAGAGATGTACTCCAACTTCACCTCTTCACATTACGTAATTCTGAAACTCAACTTTCAGCCATACCCATTTGCATTATTTAAGTAGTAACTGAAGTTACGTTCTCCCAAGCTACAAGAAGAACTGCTAGTTAAAGACATACAGTTTTTCTCCCCCAATCACGTGCACTGGAGTGAGAATATGTGCTGCTGAAGTTCATGAAGTGAAAATCAAATACATCCATTGTCTAGACACTCTGAATGTTTAGCAATAGTGGGGTTGGTGAGTTGTTTGTTGTTTGGTAGCTTGGTTTTTGTTCCCCAGAATGAAAATGCCCTCTTCATAGTCTTTGATGGATTTTAGCTTTGTGACTTTTAAACCTGTTCAGATCAATTTCAGCAAACAACATGTGGTCAATTAACTCATTCTTCCTGTCTAGCTACTGTCCATAAACAGTCACTGTTTTGTCCATACAACACCTGAAACAATCCAGTAGAGTTTTATTATGATCAAGCCTTCACCTTCTTTGTTAGTGAATTTGAGAATTTGCCTTCATTTTATTATTCAAATATTATAGCTAGATCCACAGTCAGTATTATAAATAGCCACCTAATTAACATGGAAATGTCTAATCAGGTGGCCCCACCTTTGTAATTACTACTTCCTCCTTGGAGTAATCTTATCACAGCAGTTACAATCACCTTTAGTGAAAACACAAGTGCATAGACAATGACTGACACTCGGTCACATCCAATTTAGAAGTCACCAGAGTAATTGCCAGCAATTTACCCAGCTGCAGTCATCTGTGCTTTCAATTTAATTTTTTTGGCGTCAATTCCCCCTGTAGTTTCACTTTGATCAGTGTCTGGGAAGAAGTAAATAGTGATAGCACTGGTCTGCACTTGCAGTTACGCTTCTTTGTTTTGGAGGAGGGGTTTGCAGAAGTACTGAAGAGAATACAAAAATGGTTTTCATTTACACTTCCCCCATGCCCCTTTAGAACCCCCTCACAATGAATAAAATACTCACTTTTTATTTTGTCCTCCCTGGAGCCTGGAGCAGCATAAAGAAGCCTCAGCAACACTGTCAGTTTCAGTCATACAGAAATTGCAAGCGTTAGCAAAAGGGTGGATTTGGTGTTAATTCCTATTTGCTTTCACTAGTTCAAATTGTACTGGTTTCCGTCTTTAAAAATTCCCTGTAACTGAGGGGGCTGGAAATGTACTTAAAAAACTTAAAAGAGAGACCCAAAAAGAAGTATCTCTTGCAAAAATGTGGTGGATCAACATATATGTAAAGCTGTAAATCTGTAATGCTGTCATGAAAATCAGACTGTAAGACTCACCCCCAGATATAGTGCCAGGGAAAGGAAGGGGCTTGGGTTTGCAGAGGAGGCAGGTCTTAGATGCATTTTTGCTTAACTTCCTCATCAGAAATGCAGACTATAATCTTAGTCTATGTGATTTTCTGGTGTGGTAAAAGACGTTTTGGATAGTCTTGGCAGTCCTTCCTTATGTTGTAGACTTCAGAATCAAGTCCCTGAGTTCTAGATAGAGCTTTTCTTCCTGTTACCATCTGACGAGGCATATTTGGTTGTATAAAAATGTTTGTGAATAACAAGTTCTCTAAATGGAAAGCCAAAACAGTGACCAAGCTACACATGATTAAAAAAAAAAAAAGTGTGTTCAAGGGAATTAACCTTCTAAAGTAATTTTACATGTGCGTTTGTGCTGCAGCTAAAAAATCTAGCTGTCTTGAAAAATCATGTTCAAACATAAAACATTTGAGGTAATTTAATAGTTGGCACTTAAGTAACTGCAATTTGATGTCCAATTCAAACCAGATGTTTATTTTTCTGCAAGAAGTCTATTCTGTTGTCTTGGGAGAGAAAAAGCATTGAAGGTTATGGAGCAGGCATTTCTTACTGCAGTTGATTAGAACAAATTACCAAGAGCTGCACTTCACGTTTGAAAGACTGAGGCGTTTATGATCTCAGGCCCCAACAATTAAAGAAAACAAAAATAAAGGGATTGAAAATATACATACTGTGAGCATTTAAATTGAAAGAATGTTGTGGATCCCAAACAGCTGGATCCCACTTGAACTCAAAACGTTTAATAGCATAAGCCTGCACATCTTCTTTTCCACTTCTGAGGACCATCTGCCAGATGGAGAAGCCCCTCTCTCATTTCCTTGTACTATACAATTGTGTTACAGAATAAAATGACTCGATGTGCTGGAGCAGAACCAGTACTTTTAAACCAGGGAAAGATATGTAGCTCTTAGAGAAGATCATTTTGATGTGAAGGAAGCAAAGGTAATAAAAAATCCAGCTTCAGTAGTTAAGTGCTTGCAGGAAAGTAATTTTATTTGGGTACCAAGCAAACTAATAATGTTGATGTAGTGGGGAGTGGGATGCATTAGTGAGATCATGTTATAAGATCATGGAATCTTAAAACGTGCCCCAAAGTTATCTCCTATTCATCATTTGAAGGCTAGGTCTCCTGTTGTTATGTTAATTGGGCACTGTACAACGACTCCTCTGTACATTGTTCAAACTTAGTATTTTAAAATAAATTCAGTGAGGAAAGAAATAGGGCAAAAAGTAATCCTTGCTCAAGACAGTAGTGATCTAGCACCAGGGCTGAAAGAAATAAACTGCTTATGAGACCTTGCTCTAAGAGAAACTGCAACTTAATGCTCTTCAGACTCTTGCTTCTGTCTCCAGTAACACACAGGGTCTGCAGAGACGGTCTGTGCTGTGTTAAGGAATGTACAATTCCTGTCTGATGTCATGAAAGTTTGCTTCCTAGGAAGATACTGGTTCTGCTGTCTGTGGGACCCTTCATGCACATGAAAAGAGAAGAAGAATTGCTTTTTGACATGTAATTTAACAGTGCTAATTAAATAAAGATATCCACAGTGCACTGAGTAGCATTAATTACAGCCATTTTTGCAGAGTGCATGTGTAGGGAGGGAATCGCACAGAAGCCAAATCACATAAATGTGTTTTAAGTACATGTTCTGGAACTCCACCAACTCTTTCTCTAATAGCAGCTCAAAAAGTCCTGCTGCTGACCCTGGGTGCTTCGGGAGGGGGAGCAACTGAAAAAAGTCTTTGGACCAAGCTTACATTACAGGCAGGGGCTGTAACTTGGCTTTCAGATAGGGAGCTTCCCTTAAGTGCAGCTCACAATCTCAGTGTCCAGAGATAAAGGGGAAACCAAGATCAGTGAGATGGTCGCAGGGTTTCTGTGCTTCTTCTGGCTTAGTTTACCAGAAGCAGCACAGCAGTGACTCAGCAGTGGACAAACAAATGCACTCTGCAGTAGAACAAAAGCACATATGGGTTATCTTCAGCTGTAATGCTGAATATCAGCCCTTAAGCATAAGCATGCACAGCACAATCAGTTGGTGCTTTAAGCATCAGCTGACTGGCCTATGCTAGAGAGGATGCTAGAACTTTGGTGTAGTTAATGGATCAAGATATCAAGGTCACAGAGCTGCTGTGATAGATCATTACAACAGTTCACTGACTGATAATCCAGCATCTCCCTGTTGCTAAACAAACCACTCCTTATATAGTTCATGGTTTTGGTTTTGTTTTGCTTTGGTTTTTTTACCAAGTGTGTTGCTTCTTTCAGAAATAAAACGCCCGCCACTTGAGCCGCAATGTGGTCAAGCTCATAGAAATGGCTTATTGCTCCAGCAGTGTGAAGAATTGCATGTGATTTTGAGACTGATGTCCTCAGCCTGTTTAATTTTTGAAGTCACTTTGGTAAGAACCAACAACACATCGTTACAAGCTGTAGAAAGACTCATTGGCCTCTTTTAGAGGGCTTGAAAGAGGTACATTACTTGTATGCTTAGCTTTCTCCAGTCATTCTAGAACTTTTTTTTTTCAGTTTACAAGTAGAAAGATGCCTTTGGTAACTGCTGGTCCCAAGCTCCAACTGCGTTTGAGATAAACTTTTGTCTGTCCAGCTCATCTATCACTAGTATTAAAATTTCTGCAAGCTGAAAGTACCTGTGAAGCCCTATTGACCCTGCTGGGTCCAAGTATAGCTTACTCAGTATTTCTGCTTGTGAATGTAGCATTGACGCCATCTGCTTACAAGTGCTAGTGAGCTGTGTGTCCAGACTTCGCAGTGGATAAAATAACTGAAAGTATTGCTGTTTGGCTTGGTAAGAGATATACTTTCTAAAGAAGTTTCTTTGGGATTTTGTATGTGACTAGAAAGATTTTAAAACAATGCAAATTATGTATGTTAAGATTCTGAGGTTGCAAAAATGTACATAAAAGCGTATGTGTCTACATGTCTGTGTATTTCACTGGGACTACCATATGAGAACAGCTTTGTTCATGGGATTCCAAATGATATTTGTCTCTAGAAAAAATCACTTTTTTTAACTTGGAAGAAGAATGTCTCAACTGTGCTGGGACCACCAAACATGCATGGAAGCAGCAGTACCTGTACATTGCCATGCTCTGCCCTCTCAAGAGGAACTAGAGCTTACACATATGGCAATTGAGCATCTGCAGGGTATCATAGAATCATAGAATGATTTTTGTTAGAAGGGACCTTAAAGCTCATCCAGTTCCAGCCCTGTGCCATGGACAGGGACACCTTCCACTAGACCCGGTTGCTCCAAGCCCCATCCAACCTGGCCTTGAACACTGACAGGGATGGGGCAGCCACAACTCTGGGCAACCTGTGCCAGTGCCTCAGCACCCTCACAGGGAAGATTTTTTTCTTAACATCTAGTCTAAATCTTTCCTCTTTCAGTTTAAAGCCATTCTCCTTGTTCTGTCACTCCATGAGCTTGTAAAAGCCCCTCACCAGATTTTTCGTAGGCCACTTTTAGCTACTGGAAGGCTACTACCAGGTCTCCCCAGAGCCTTCTCTGCTCCAGCCTGAACAACCCCAGCTCTCTCAGCCTTTCTTCATAGGAGAGATACTCCAGCTCTTTAAACATACAGCCCTTTAAACGCACAGCTGCGGCTGTAGTAAATTATGGATTCCGTAAAACCCGTGTGGTTTGTATGGTCTGCGAAAGGCGACCGACCTCCGACTCCGCTCGGCTTCCCACCGCAGACAGCTAGTACCACCCAGTGGTACTGGGGATTATTACAGGTTTTCAAAGGACCTGGTTTACAGCTTGTTAAAATGCCGTGGTTTTCTTGGTAGTGGAAGAGGAGGCGACAAAAGAGGCCGATGATATCTATTAAGAACTGGTTTGAGTTCTCTGCTGTGAAATGCCTTTCTCGGGGCTGGGAGCAAGAAGCAGTAAAGGGTCACGAAAGTATGTGGTATTACCTTCTTTGGATGCAAATGAATTGCTCGTGTTTGAGGTCTTCCTAGTCCCATACAAAACCAGCCACTTATTTTATTTCAGCAAGACCTTCATTACAATCTAAACCATTTCAGACTTGAACGAAAGATGTAGAGTCCGTAGGGTCTCAGAGAACCCGCCTAAGATCCTTGTGCAGCAGCGGCGTGGTGCCTTAGATGATCTAATGAGGCTTTTCCATCTCTAACTTCCAGCAGCTTTATGATTTAAATTTTTTTAAAAACGAGAACTGATTCATGCCCCCAACGTGACACTAGAGGGGGTGTGCAGACAGGTAGGGTTCTGGAAGACACTGTGCTTTTCATTAGGCTTTTAGTCCTGGCTTTTAGCAGCCCTGGTCCTGAAATATTTTAGGGTGATCCATAGTGTTATAGTTTAACTTTCTAGTTTGGCAATTTAAAAACAAACCCACCCCAATCAAACAAACAAAAACAAGCTAAGGAAAAGGAGAGTTCATCTATTACACCAGAACAGAAGATACCTGTGAACCACATCTCTTTTAAATATAGGACTGTTGATCTGAAATTGTTATGTGTTGAATATAGTCTTTTATGTTTAAGTACCCAATTAACATGAACCTGTTCCTTTCAGTGTTCCAAAGTCTATTGACTCCCCTAAGAATGGCAATAGTCTCTTTTGGTTTTGCTGATATATGCCTGCGTTTGTACTGTAGCTAAGAGATGCTCATTTTGGAGCTTGGATTGATATTTCAGCAGCTGACCATAGGGGAACTTGAAGCTTTACAGGGGACCTACAACGGTGCTAAAGAATGCTTCACAAAAACTTCATGCAGAGTATTCCCACCAGAGCTAGTCTAACCAGGCAACTGGTAAGAAATTTCCTTAAACTCTACTTTCTTGTTACTCTTGTAGGTTTTTTGGTCCTACTACAATATTATAAATACAGGTGGAGTTGTCCTATTCAGACTTTAAACAGCTGGGAACTAAGAAGATGGAAACATGGGAGTCTCTACTTATTTTTACGCTGCTCTTTTTGGAGCAATATGTCTATTTGCAAGCTGTGTGACAAATTGCTATAAAGGCCAGCAAGTTACATTGAAATTTCATAATTTTACTGTTTGGGCATATTTTTCCCTTTGAGACTGCTAGCTTACAATAACCCACAGCTGGATTATTTTATTGGGCTTTTTTTCCAAGTGGGAAAGGATCTCTCTTGCAGTTTGCAGTTAATAGTTCACCTGTTGCTGTAGATCAATCTTCCCCCCTTTCTGTCCCTCCATTGTTTATTTGTGGTTTAGCTCCTTCCTCATCTGCCCCACCTTGTGCCACCAATATCTGTGGAGGAAAGAGGTCTGGGAACTGAGCTGGTTGATGAGTAAACCATGAAAAAATATGTGGCTTTCAGCTGGATCTGTTCCACAGAGCCACCTTCGCATGAGAGAGGTGGTGAAGGCGAGTAGCACATAGAGGCATGAGGGAGGGAAACATCTGTCTGCAGCAAGATGGACTAAGGCAGATACTGAATCACACTCTGCCTTAAAATATATACAGGACAGGTTTTCATCCAAAAAAGAAATCTTTTGGGTCTCTCTTTCATATTAATTTCCATGCCAAAAAACCTTATTCAAACTTCATCCTTACAACTCTTTAAATCTTTCATGTCTCCCATCACCCCTTTGTCCGTCTGCTTTAACTGCATTCTGGGGTCATAAAGTCCAGTACCCTCTCAAGTCCTCTTTGTCTTGCTTTTAAATAAGTCCTTTGTATATTCATTTATAAATGCTTATTTTGGTAACTATGTGCACAGAAGATAGCCCAGTTCCTCACTTCAGTGATGGAAGTAAGATTGATTGCACTAAATGTCAACAATGACAGCCAGGCTAAGGAGGCTGTCGTGGGAGGCCCCTGTGAAATTTCTTTTAACTTTGATGAGAACAGAGCCTGGGACTAAAATGGATGATGCTGATGGCAAGGACCGCTATCCCGGGAAAGGGATAACCCCTTGCGGGTAAGCGAGTGGGGGCAGCTATGTGCAACAATTATCATAAAATGAATATTCCCTTCTTCTTGCAGTAAATGTCCTGGGGCTTGATTCCTGTTATTTTTTAAGAGAATTTTTTCCTGCTCACCCAGCTATTATTATTCTCATTGGCTTTAGCTGAACCATTTGGGCAAGCCAGAGCTGCAGGATTGTCTTTTTGGCATGTACAATGCACGTTTAATAACATGACATAATTTTAAGGCGCGCCACAGATGTTAGTGAAGCCTCCTGCCACCTTTATGAAGATAATGGGTGTGATAACTTGGGAAAGGGTGGGGAACAAGGACCAGGACCGAAGTTTATTATTGCAGAAGTGTCCTTCCATAGTTCTTTCTCAGAAGCCACCTCCCTGCTTTTGCCGTGTTCTGTGGGTGACCTGTGTCCTGTCTGGGTGACCCATGTCCTTCCCTGTTCACTTCCCACATCTGCCTGCTCACTCTCCGGGCCCTGCCCTTGGTGGTGGAGGGATGGTGGCAGTGTGGATGATGCAGGTGTCTCCTGCCACAAAGTCAAACTGTCTCCAATTTAAGTATAATGAAATATGATAGCTTTGGGTCAACACGCCATGCCAGGGACTAAATTAGTAGTTGTAAATGTTTATTGGGGGGGGTGAATGATGCCTATTGTTAGAAGTAACAGTGGTTGTTGAAACACCTTAAAGCGTGAAAGCATTTTTCATTGCTTAAGTTTACTGTATTCTGTTTTTCCATTGTTTACACTTGCGAATGTATTACTTGGATTTATTTTAACTCCCTTTTCAGGTCATCTCACAGAATGATACAGTGTTGCTGGGACATAAAAGACTTTTCATGCACTGCTTTCTGGAGAGATCAATTTTGTTTTAATTTCTAACTTGGAAACATTTCTGTGGAGAATGGGTTTAGATTGGCTTTAATTTTATGAAAATAAATCTTTTGTGGGTAAATTTAACTGGTTACTTTTGCTTTAAAATAATTCTCACCATTCCCAGTCCAGTGAAACTTTCTTGAGGGGGTTTATTGATTGCCCAGGGATCGTAATCCAGGCTTGTGCTCATATGTGACAGACTCATTAGGCTAATTATGCTGTCTTTTTTAGTTTTTGGTTTAGTATGATTTTTGTTAATTGGTTGGATTAATTTGGTGCTGTTTTCTATTACCATTACAGTCCTTGTTATGAGTACCATGACTGTACTTGCTTTGTAGACTCTGGGTAATAATTCCATGCTTTCCCTCTCTGACATGTTTTTTCTGTGGGTTTTTTTTTGTCATGGCTTGGCATTTCTATCCTTTTCTCGCAGGTTGCTTATTATGATTACTACCAAGGATATGTTGACATGGCCAATAAATCAAATTCCTGGCTGAGGCAAATGGTCAGAAACAACACATTTGGAGCCCTCATGCATCTCCCACTCTTAGTTTCCCCAAAGAACAGAAAGGACATAAAGACATCATAAATATCCTTACTAATACTTAAATATTAAAAACAGGAAGAAGCACATAATAAATCAGTTTTGAAATGACAACTAGTGCAAAAATAATGAAAGATACAAACCTGTTCCCATTGTAGAGCTTATGATTTAATTGTCTGTGTCCTGCCTAACAAGAAGGGAAGGTGTGAGAATCCTGCATCAGCATTGGATGACTTGCCTCAGTCATTAGAGCTAGCCTCTAAGGATAGGCTTAACCTCAGAAGTGTGAATTCTAATATACCGTCCAAAGTTATCATCATTAACAATGATTTATCCACATGAATATTTGGTTCATTTTTGACTCTTGCTAAGTTCATGGCCTTGACAGCTTCCCATTGCATTGAATGCTGAAGCCTGTTTGCACATCATGCGGAAAGGTGTTTTCTTCAGCCAGCTCAGAGTTTTGTCAACGCTTAACTTTGACTGAATGCCTCCTTCAGTTCATATTATGAAAGAGATTAGGAACTTTTCGTTAGCTTCTCTTCTGTGAATAATTCCTTCTTTTATTTACGTTCCCAATGTCTCTTTTTTTTCAGTTTTCTTCTAATATGCTCCCTCAGCGCTAAGTCCCGATTCTCCCGCAATTCTAGTACATGAGGCTTTTTTTGTTTAATTTGCATACAGGAGCCAAGTCTGTTACTCTCTGACACTGATCAACAGTAGATGCCTGGGGGAGAGTTTTGGGTAAAGAAAACGTGAAGTGCCACTTCTCTGACAGACTCTCCTAGCCTGCACTTGTTCTTGCTCAGGAATTGCTTAGACCCAAGATGGTGCCTGTAGAGTTTTCTCTATAAATTTGAACTCCAAAACGACATAGATGACTCTGGACATAGCACAGTCCTATGGCTTCAGAGTATATTGAGTGAGAAAGTATTTCCTTTTGCTTATCTGAACTTGCTGCTTGCTTGTATCTTTATACGGCTTTTAGTTCTTGGATTCAAAGACAATGAACAGTCCTTCTTTCCCTATTTACCTTATTCATGTCACTAATGATTCAATTAGCCTGCAGCATAACACCCTGCAGTCAGTTCTAGAGAATCTGCCTCCCTATTCATCCCTTTATGACAGATATACCGTAGTATTGACCATCACTGTTGCCTTTTCCACATCTTTTCTAGGTCTTTTGTAATTTCGCAGACAGGGCAGAATCAGAACTGCACAGTTATATGCATTTTGTAGGTGCAGCACTGGCATGATCTCCATTTTATTCCTTCCCCATTTCCTACTATTTTATGTAATATGATCTTAACTGATACACTTTTATACAGCTATTTAAACTTCAAATTATGTCTCCTGGGTACTCATGAATTGTTCAGAAGCCTCCACCATGTACATAACATAGAAGTGATATCTGGTTTTCCTGCTTTCTGGAGAAACCTCCCCTCTTGCTCAGTGGCAGTTTAGCTTCTTCTCAAGTTTTTGGTGAGAGACCTTGTCTAATGTCTTTCAAAAATTCAGACAAGCAATCAATTGTAGGTGGCTTCACCACGGGCTGGCTGGTTTCCTTAATGATCTCTAATATATTTCAGAGGTATCAGAAACTTTTTGTTCCTATTCCCTGTGGAATTATTCAGCTGATCAAAATTGTCCTTAACATTACTTTATTGCGTCTACCCCTGAAGCTTTCTGCATACTCCCTTAAGCTACAGAATTGACACCTTATAGAATACTCTGTGGATGCATTCGATATGGCTGTTGACTGGGAAAGTCAGGTTTCTCCTTCTTGAGGACAAGAGATGAGTTACCCTCCTACTTTATTCTCTACTTCAGAGTCTTGTTCAGGTCTTCTTCAGAGTGTATCCCAGAAAACTGCCTTTGAATTCAACTCATAAGTGTCCTATTACTAGAATTCCCGTAGTATTATGGATGTTGCTATATGAAGCAGATATATATACCTACAGAGGCATATTAATTTGAAAGTAGAAGGCAGTACCAAGCCGAACAGTCTATAGTTGAGTTTAAACCAAAGAGAGCTTCCTTCTGCTAATTAGATATTTTTTGACTAAAAAGTTGAAGTCATGTTGGTGAAATCTGGATGGGTGTCCCAGAACAATGAGGCAAAATGAACTACGAGTGAAAACTGGCCATGGTCAACAAGGTCAGGAGAGCAGCTATTTTCATGCTGCAGGAGGCTTGTACAACAAAGAGGCTGTGACATCGTTTAAGCTATTTATACTGAAAAATTGTCTGGGTTTGGTTTCATAACTTAGCTGCCCCTTTTCTCTATGAAGTTCTTTTTTGCTGTCTGCACAGTCCCAGCACTTGAGCCCCATAAAATGGCCATGTTCCTTGTGATTGTGGGAGGGGTATGAGAGCTAAGGGACATCTAAAAAGAATTACAGCAGGTTAGTGTAAAACCCAGGAATTCCTCAGACACGTTTTGGCACTGGGGAAGATTATGTAATTTACCCAGGGGTCGGATTTAGCTTTAGCACTTCTCATTGTTTCCATTTGCTTCAATCTTCAGAGGAGATACTATGGTTATATATCACCAGATTAATTCTCACACTTTTCTGAGAAAAAGGATCTAACTGAGCAGAACAAACCCAGGCATTTAGTGTCTTTCCCTCCTCAAGCCTGCAGCTAACCCTTGTGAGTTCGTGTTTGCGCGCAAAATGTTCAACAAAAATATGTGAGCTGTCTCCAGACTTTCTGGGCCATTTAGGATGAATAACTGTAGCTATTCTCGGAAAAAACCTTGTGGCATGGCCAATGTAGACCTCTAAACGTCCATCAGCAGGCGAGATTGTTTGAGTGCTGTCAATGGGATTCTGTGCAGGCAAGGGGGGCTGCCACACTGAGCCCATTGTGGGACGTAGGCCTTCCCCCTCTTGCAGGATCAGATCTATTTGAGGACCAGGCACTTAACACAGTCGAGTTTGCAGGAGGTAATGAATAACCCCTCATCCTGCTCTTTAAGGCCCCCTTTAGAATACACTGTTTCTGAAGTTTCAGTGTTTCTGGAGGGAATGGGGAGAGGAATATCCATAATCGGTTGCCCGAGTATTATTTTTATCAAGTGTTAGGAGGACTGGGGGAAGGAATGCTATGAACCTAAGTCTGGTCTCTTCATCAGGCTAATCCACACAAGTGTGAGGGGGAAGGTATAAATATGGGCTCTCTTCGTTGTTCAGATGAACCCCATGCTCTGCATATGCTTTGTATGGAAAAGAAAAAGACTTCCTATTTTAACCTCCGTCCTGTCACACTCACTAGTTGCTGTACTTCAAATGCTTGTGAAAGAACAGATAGAGCTGCCTGAAGATAATGCAGATAAGCTATATTCACAAATAATAAACTAATTTCTTTTAAAAAAACAAATCTCTCTATTTCTGAGTGATGGAGAGACACTGAATCTTTAATTTCCTCTCTGACAGGCTATAAATCCCTTGAATAAGGGTTTCTTTACACAAAGAAACAGAGCACAAAGAAATTACAACAAAAAAGAAAGGAGTAAAATGCAGGCCAATTATGCTCTAGCTCTGGAGTGTTGCTGCCAAGGCTATTTATTTTCACAGAACATGTTAATTTTGTATGCACACACGCAGTTTGCTTGCTGATACCACAGTGAATTTTAATTTCGGAGGAGGCTCTTTTTCTTGTCACCCTTAAATTCACCTCCCCATTTACTGGATGTGGAGAGGTTTTTGGCTGGAGATCTCCAGGTTATTTTCTTACATCTGTTTCTTGGGTTTAAGTATCACCACCTAAAAAGGTTTGCAGGTGATCCTAACAAAAATCTTTCCTGATGTCCTGAATTCAGCAGTAGCAGTCATTTTTCTCCTTCTCAGTAGCTGGAGCAGTGCTGTGGTTTTGACTTTCAGCCTGGGAACAG
>JANRGW010019948.1:0-35264 GCA_024733675.1 Psilopsiagon aymara | reverse complement strand
TTTTTTTGGAGGTTATTTTTAGAAGTAAACTTCAGACCAATTATATTATCACATAACAGTTTTGTTTGTCAAACTACAGTTAAAAATTCTGTTAACACAGATGACAAAACCTTTTTTGAAGCAAGCAAAAATTTTCAAATTGGCTATTTCAGCCATAACCCAAAAAATCCCCAACCCATTCATTTTGAGAAGCTTGTAGATGATTATGGTCCAAAATCTTAATTGCTCTTGCTGTTTTATTACAGGAAATACGAAAGTGACATGTGCAAAGGTATTTTGATTACAAATTACTTACAGAGATTGCACAATAAGTCAGACCTCTAAGGGCCTTCTGCAATTTTACTCTCAGACTAAAAACATCTGAACTTTCTTTTCATAGACTTCAAAATATTTCCTCTGGCAGGCTCTGCACTGCAGTGCTCTACACCAGCGTCAAACAGTTGGATGGCATGCTCTGAGAGACAGTCACATATTTGGATACCCAAGCAAGAATGTCTACAGAATGCAGGGACATGCAGATGTCCTAGATGCTTTATGAAAACACACCATCCTGGGACCCGTCAGCTTTAGCATGCCACCATCCCCTTAAGCTTCACTGCTTCTGAAGATTGCTTGATGGCAATGCACTGATTTCTGAGTTAAAGTGATGCATGATGAAAGCATCTGAACACACCATTCAGACCTATGATAGGTACACAAGAAGTGTACAAAGTTACTCTTTGTAAATGCTTAACTTTCCTTGCAGACTTGCAAAAAGCAGCTGGCTTAAGGAACTGAATGTATGGTTTTCATTTAACAGCCCACAGTGGACAGAGAAAGCAAGGGAGTTTGTCCTTAAAGACAGAAAAGAAAACCCTTACTGAATTAATGGAGTAAGACCCTTATTGTCATCTTAAGTGGTACTAGCTTTCAGCTGCTGTGGTTCTCAAGCCTGCATACAAAACCACCACCACATAATGTAGGTAGAAAAGTAAGGTTTTACTTTAGCTTCCTGCCATAAGCACAGAGCCAGCACTCCAACAAAGCCATTGTGTGCTGCGCTCCGCCTGAGCTAAAACATCTCTCCAGCAGAATCATAAGGCTTACTTCCAAAAGCATAGCCAAATTCTTGAAACCTCCAATGAAGGGGTGGGTTGTCACATTGTAGCAGAGAAGATTTTGCCTGTAGTGCTGCTGCTATTCATTTTTCACATCATATATATCGAGGTCAGAACACACGTTTTACGTGCCCCTGCAATTTTGAGTTTAGTCTCTTCATTAGGCTGTTTCTAGAAGAGTATGAATCTTAGGAACAGAACAGCCTTTATCAAGCCTTAACCTCAGAGATGCTGGCTGTTGTAGCCTTGCATTTAAAAGCCGATGAGAGAGGAGCAAAAACCTCTTTAAATCCCAGGTCTGCCTGTAGAGGCAAACCCAATTGCTCTCGTAAAAATGGTTTTGGACATTGTTCATCAGAGAACGCCTCCACAAAGGACGGCATGTAAAAGGCCAGCTGGAGCAGGGGGAGGCATGACTGCAGGGCCTCCGGTAAAGTGAGGACTCAACAGGAAACTGCTCCCCCCTTTCTTTTCTCTCTCTCTTTTTTCTAATCAGGAAGGAAGCTTCATCTTCAGAAACAAGCATTCCCTGTGTAATCTCCCTGCTGCCTGTCTCTAGGAGCGGGTCCAATTACTCAAATAAGCAACATGCACTTTCAAGAAGTTAATCACGTATTTACACTGTAAGTCAAACTAGTAAATATTTTCCATTTATGATTTTGATTTACATAACAGGCACAATGGCAACTGTTAAGTAAATAAAACAATTTTTCCAAGATCAGTAACTATGGAATTATAAAAAGAAAATTCAACAAAAAAACCCCAGAAATTAATGATTTGCCAACAAATTCCATGCTTTTTACTCCTACAGAAGAAACAATGGCCTGACAAGGACAGAAACTACAGCTGTTACACTGTTTTTAAACAAACTCAGCTCTGCTTAACTCTTGCAAAATGTACAGTGCATAAAACAAGGCCACGATATGCAATGCTGAGATTATTACTTTACTGTAACAACCCGAGTTAAGATGGAGGTCAGCAGATCATCCCATATTAAGTCTAACCTGCTTTGATTGCATAATTTTGAGACAAAATATAAATGTAATTCTACTAGATCGAGAAAACGTGAGATACACATTTTCATTGCTCGCATATAGCTGATGATTAATTATTTTGTATTGAAACTGCATGCTTATCTGACATTAAAAAAGAAGCAGTTAATAGAAAGTCAAAGTCATGCCGTATACAAACAGAAATACTTACCCCCCTGCTGCCAAAGTAGAACTGCTGAATATTTTGTGTCACACTCAACAACTTTCACTCAGGTTGTTTACAACTGTACTTAAAACCAGTTTTTCCTTCTTTAAAAGCAAAACGTAAGTTTTAGATTAAAGAAGAACAACACCACAGATACAAAGGTTCTAAATCTAAATGAAGTTTTTCTAGCTGTAGGGATTTTTTTAGCTTGAATGACAGCATTCATGATAAAAAACAGAACACAGTAGTCCACAGACATATTTTAACCCATCTCCACCATTTACTACTGTTCCTTGCAAATGCAGTCACCAAAAGCACATTTGCTACCGGTAATTTGGAGATGAGAATTTGTGGTATTTTCCTTCAGGATTAGTTTTATGGGAAGATGAATAATGTCTTAACCAAGTTTTACATTTGCACGTTCTCCCACACTATTACAAAATGCAGTCCCATATGTAACCTCAGCAGTGAGCAACAGGTCACGCACGACAACTTTAATCTTCACTCACCAGCCCTTACCCTGCTCTAAAGAAGAAAGCTATTCTGGCAGACTGCATTTCTCAAATCAGCATGTTATCAAAGAGAAGCATTATGATTACTTTCATAGTATTCTTCATTTGGAAGGCAGCCTAGATGTTTACTCCATGCTGCCACCTCATTTGAAAGTTTGCTGGGGTCCTAGTCTTAAGAAATTAATCACACAGGCACTGAAAACATATTTACACTTAATTATAGACAGTCTTGTATCACTGTATTGATAAGGTGGTGCTGGAAAAACCTAGCCTCTCTTCAGTGCACAGATTAGGTTTGTTTACTCCTAAAGTATACCAAAAAAGAAGCAAACATAGTACTTGGTGACGACACTGCTCATCAGCACAAAAAGTGCCTGTAAAGCCCTTTCACAATATAGTAAGCAGTAAAATCAAAAAAGTATCAATTTGACTGTAGACACCGAACATCAAATACCCATTCTTACTGGTTGGTTAGGCTTTAGTAATAACTTTATAGTTATGCCTCACCTCTGCTTGCAGTGTGAAAATTCACAAAACATTAAAAGAGGAAAAGAAAAAAGTTTAATGGCTGAGAATAACAGCTTTTGCAAATCCCCCATCTCCCCTATAAAATAGATTTGGGGGCAGTCAGCATCTGTGAGCTATTCATCACTCACATTAAGCTACCTCCAGTCAGCATATACACTCTTAGTATTTCTCTTACACCCAGCCACTCCTCAAACAAACAGCTGCCTCCTTCCAGTTTTACGTAGTGCTTTAAAAAGTTGAATTCAGAGCTCTTTAAGAACAGGTAAAGCTGAAGAGAATCCAGCTGCTTCTGCCCAAGGACCACCAGCACCAAAACAGCAGGGAAAGCAGCAACTCTTCCTTCTGCTGTGCTGCTCTCAAGACACCCACAAGCCACTGAAATATAAAGGGCAACATCTGCCTTACCTGCCAACCAGAAAAATAAAACAAACTCAGCACATACTGAAGACAGAAAGCGCACATTTCTCCTATCATAGTGCTATGTATGTTAGTCCAAGTTGAAATAAGCATTTGTACATACTCATCTTCACCACACAGTACCCATGCAATGTGTTGCCAGCACCCAAAGGTATAAAGACTTCCCACTCTGATACTGGTACCTTTTATAAAAGAAACATAACTTCAACATTAAAAAAGAAGTGTGAGGTAAGAGGCCTACTTAAATGACTGTTAATCCAAGTAAGGATGGTCATCCTAGAAGATCCTGTAGAGCACCTGCCAACTAAACTAAAACAAAGTTGGCAGCATCTACCCGACATGGCTGAAGCAGTTTCTAACCAGCTTAGCTGTAGCAGTTTCCAACCAGCTTAGCTGTAGTCAGGCTGATGTCCCAGGCTGAAAACAATAGTGACTAAGGAGCATAAGTATATCTTAGTGAGGAAGCTGCTTTTACAGGCTGCATTCGCTGGCAGAGGCTGTCACATATTCCTGGAGGTAATACCTCCAACTAAATGCTCTGCTGAAAAAGACAATGCTATTTCTTACAACACATCTTGTTATGGTGACATAGTGAGGCACATCGTTTAGAACTAGGAATCACAATTAAAATTCATTTACCATAACTGCTAACGAATACACATGTGAATGAAACAAGTACAAGACCATAAAATCAAATGCCTCTTCACAACATTATGACAGAAGATGATGTGTAAAGAGACTTCAGACTCAATTATACGTATATAAAGGAGTAGCAGGTTCAGGGGAGACTATTCTGATCATTTTCTATGACCTATCACAACACACAGGCTACAGAACAGCTACACACACTTACTTCCTATATGCCCATCAGTTCTTTCTTATTAAAGCATGGGCTCAGAGCTGTGGAACCACTAATTTGTGAGAAACTTCTCTCTCCAGAGAAGAGTTAACTGGAAACAGTCTTCAAGCTGATGCAAGCATTAAGTATATGGGGAGTCTCTGTCCTTAGGTGGCTTGCCCAAGCCCATTAATTTTTTGTGTGTGTCCCCCATTTATATAAGCAATGTTTGCATGAAAGGGGAAAGCAGGTCAGCCTAGTCAGCTTGCTACCATCTGCTTTTATTCAGAGTTACTCAAGATCAGTGCCAGTGGGATCGCTGCCCATTAAGGGGGTTTATTGTGCGTGTTCATTTTTTGCTCTTTACAATGAAGGCAACAGCAATTACTGTAAGTTTGTAAAAGTGCATACAAATCATAATACACAATACAAAGCTGCTTCGGTCAGATCCCAGTGTGTTTACAAATCCTATACAGGCTGTGAGAAAGACTGCCTTGGCACAACAATTTCCACAGAGTAGGGAGTGTGTTAGCATCCAGGAGATCGGAGACGGTATTTAATACTTGCTACCAAGACCATACCCTGCTTGCAATGCACAGCAACTCCAGCTGAACCACCAACACACGAGAATCTTAAATAAAAGAAAAAGCATCACATTCTAGCTTGCACCCCAGAGAGGCTGACAATAGGTGGATTTATACAACTGGGTACTGGAACTGGTGAAAGATCAAAAGGTAGACTGACAGAGTGGAAACTACAATTCAGGACTCTCAGCTAGTACCTTCCAACTCTTCAGACTGGATACGCAACAGCAAGAGGTACTCTCCTTTTAATGGCAACTTTGCCTAGAATATGCCTTGCCACAAGAGCCACAAGCTACCAAAAACCCCAAACCTAACAAAAAAATCCCCAAACCAAACCAAACAACCATAAATTAAAAAAAAAAAAACAAAAAAAAACCAACCCGCAAAAAACCCAACCCAGCCAAAACCACCAAGATGGCAAAGGAAATATGCAGAAATCCACACTGATTCACACTGCAGGGATGAAGCAGTGATACTTCATGCAGCTTAGCAGAACTGCCTGGCAGACTGGACTGCTTTGATTCCAGCAGGTAGTCACAAATATTTGAAAAGCAAACGTAATTATTTTTTGTTCGTTTTAAAGAAATTCTTATACATTTGGAAGTAAAATCCTTTATGTTATTAAGATATACTTAACATTAGAAGATCTTCAGAACCTTCTGGTGTCTGGGCGATGATACAGACAGCTGATGCTCAGCAGGCATTCATAGTGGATGCCACAGGATACTTTGAGGCAAAAAGGATGTATGAACTCCAGAATGATGTACATTGGATAAATGCTTTATGCAGCAGTACCACAGGTTCTCAGCTTATTAGTATGAAAAAGTGACTGGTCCTTCATTATTTGTACATTATAACCCCCATTAATTGAAATACCAGGCTTAATTTTGTCACTGCCCTGAACTTTATGAGATATAAAATGCACTTTGAGGGATACCACAGGATTAGATCACCTGCAATCCTCTAAAATCTAGGCTTGAAGAAGGAATCAGATGAGATTTCTGGATATTTACCTTGAGATCCAGTAAATCTAAGAAAAGACAAGTAAGAAATCCAAGTATATGACAGTCTCCATAGGAAGTTATATTTTAAGTAGTGATCATGTCACTTTGAATGTGGGGTTGGTTTTTTTTTTCCCCTTTCCACAGAAAAAGACAAACTAGTGCTGGAATTTGAGTGAAAATCCCTGCTGCTGAGTACAGACCAGAGGAGGGACTTGGTAGTACAAGAATATTCCCTGAATCTCAACAAGATAAGTGTACTTCAAACACAAAGATCCAACCAAAAGGGAGAAAGAAGTAACATTGGTCTTCTTTCACCTGCAAATAACCTTGGTCTCCTTTCACCTGCTTGTGCAATGGGGCTATAGATGCCAGCCTCATCTCCTGAACGTAAAACTTCCAAGCAGGAACATTCTTTAAGCTCACACTGGAAGATTCCCTGCTTTATTCTATTTTCTGCATGGAAAGTGCAAAATATCTTCCCTCTAAAGATTAACCATACACACATCCAGCGCGGTGCAGAAGCTGATTCTCAAGTGGACTGTACAAAGGAAACTTGAAGACACACAAAGCTGTGCAGATATCATGATGGGTGTAAAGTATCATCCGTACAGGCATCAAGGCAAGACTAAAGGGAAGTTTGCTGCCTTTGCACATACCTCCCACAGCAAAAGCCTCAGCAGAAGGTTAGAGAAATGTCTTGACAATACTGCAGAAGTGAGAGAGCACTGTACCCCTCTGTGCCATTTAAGGATGCATGCGGAAAGTGGAAAACTAACTCTCAACCTCTTAAAAGTTGAAAGAAATTGTCAAGTGATGCATACAGAGCTGAAATAAAAAGCCAGGTGATACAAAGTGTGGAAATGGACTTCAGAGGAGAATGACTTCTACCCAACCATGCCAGTCAGTAAGAAATCCTCAGACCGTAAGGCAGTATGAGCCTGCATCATACAGTTTTCTTTAAGCATAAGCTGGTTTTCATTCGAGGGGTTAATTTCTCTACCTGATTACTTGAATTTCAATTAACTTAGATGCCTCAAAAATCAAATTACATTCTAGGAGTCTAAAAAACCTACCAGGGAGATTTCTGCTTCACCTGCCTGTAGTTCATGCCTTTTGCACAAAAAAGTGAGGGGAAGAAATGATGTGTCTAGGAGACTAGAGGACCATTTACCAGAAAAAGATTCTTTGGGAATGAGTGAGTGCAAGGATGTGCACAGACCCATGAAACCCACAGCAGCTCCTGGTGCTTGGTTTCTCAGGACCCTAACCTGAAGCAGCAGAACACAACCAGAGCAGAAGGATATATATCACTGCCTACAGTAACAATTCTAGGCAAGACTTTGCCTTAAGCTATGAAAAAAAAATAATCAAACTTTTGTTTTAACATTTGTCTGAAAAATAACTAAAGTACCTTGGTGAGAAAAGAAGCAACCACAGATATAAATGGCACTTTCTTAACAGATAAATAATATTTACAAAAGCCAAGAATTCAAAACTCCCGTTCCAAATGTAGTGCAATACAGCTAAATATTGACTTACAATAATTCAAACTAGAAACTCTCAAGTATAGCTACTGAAGATTTTGTGGGGATATTATGGAAAATGCATACTTATTACTTAGATGCATGTTTTCTAATGCACAGGCTATCATATAACTGCTATGGATATGTACAAAAAAACCAAACCAAACAAACCCAAGTGAAAACTCTTTGTGAGCTGCTGTTCTAAACCCCCCCCCCGAGCACCTAAAAGCTATGATCACTTATACCCAAGACACAATTTCTATGGGAAATGCAGCTTTGCATTTCCTGACTTGCCCAAATGTAAAATATATTAACTGAATTATGTCAATGAGCCATCTGATAGCACAGGGAGGCAACTGTACAGGAAAACCAGAGTCAAAATAGAGCAGGAGTTCTGAAGAAACACCAAAAAACTTACATAAACCTCTAACAGGACATTTGCTTGAAAAATGTTATAATTATAGCTAATTGATTTCATTACTTCAGTTTCCAAGATCTCCTCTCAGAAATTAGTCAAATTCAAGGAGCAATGTAAGCTAGGCAAAGTCTTTCTACCTCTCAGTCTGTGGTGGTACTCTCTACAGTGTGAAAGAAAAGCTCTGGTTTGCTTCATTAGCTGCTGTTTTCAGGGTGGTACAGACAGTCTTAAGCAAAAACCTTTAGTGAAATTCAGTCCAAAAAGAGAAACTGAGGAGAAAGTAAACTTTCAGTAGAATAGTTAGTTGTTAAGTTTTGACCAAAATAGTTCCAAGAAAAAAAATAAAGACCTTTAGCCTTATCCTAATCATCTTCCTTCCTTGAAGCATCTGTTAGAGATTTGCCTCATGCCGCAATAGTTTCAAGAAAAAATAACCCAAAACCTAACTCTGAGCAATTCCTGGCTGAAGAAGAGAGGAAAAGAATTATTTAGTCATAGCCATATTTTCAGTATTACAGGTTTCAATACAGTATAATGTCAATGTTAACAAAGAAGTAGAACATTTTCAATACTGAAGAGAGACTCTAGAAGCTTTAATTTTTATGCAGATTGTTTTAAGGGCTTCTTGCCCACTTATTCATTTATTGCACAGACCATCTCCTCCCACAAGCAATTTTGCTATCTCTCAGTGGCAACAAGGCCAATTGCTTCGTGTCCCAATATTACTTTCCCATATACTTACGGCCGCCTGAATACAATTCACTAGCTAGAGATAAAAAGGAATTACTATCATGAAGTTGTGCTCTCTAGGTCACATTTTGAGAGGCTGTGCTGCAGAAAAATAATTAAGTTAAGATACAACTATCTCTTGGTTCTGAGCTGCTGATATTAAAGCTTAAAAATGCTCTGCAGCCAAGCAGTACCACCTGTTCTTTCACTTTAATTTAAAAATTTGGAATCATATTAATGTAAGCCTGAAAATGCTTCCATTCTGGAAATATGTGCACTCACCAACCACAACAATTATTATCATATTAAATTTATGAAGATATATGAAAGAATGGCACAAAGATTAAAGGGTATAATAAAGCCAAAAATATATATGCATGTATATTATATACTATGAATGTATGTTTTCAAACCACTGTCTCCAGTATGTCTACAGAAGGCACACATTTCAATTAATAATACATTCAGGGTTTATTTTCAATTGTAACTTTCAGGAGACATTACCCTTTCAGGCATGATATTGTAACAGTCCTACTGAACTTCAACTTTCATTAGAAGACATCAATCAACTTTCTTTCAGTAAAAACACATGTTCACTCTAGACCACAATTTTTTTAAAAAAACAACAAAAGAAACTTCTACCATATATATATTTATGACCATAGTCAAAACATGAAAATTTTGTCATGTATTTATCAATTAAGTGAAAAAAGCTGGGTTTTTTTACATCCAACTCCTAGTCCAAAACGATTTCCCCTTCCTCCCAACGCCCCGAATTCACACTTCATTTCAGGGCTCTAGGTTTTCCAAGCACTAATACTCATATGATCACTTACCCATTAAACTCTCAAAAAAATACCTAAATGGTCCTGCCTCTGAACTGCTTTTCCATTTTCAGAAGAGTACTCATTGTCTTTTGCTATCTCAGTGAAGGCAACAATTTGACACAGTTTTTATCAAGAGGGTACTTCGAACTTACAGTAACAGATGTGATTAGCTTTAAAATGTATTTGAAAACACACTCTTTTATCATGTTGCAAGTTCTCATTTTTCTTTCAAATAATTCTTATTAATTTTTACCTTCTACTTTTTGCCTGATTAAGTTTGCTGTGGTAAAGCTAATAGAGGCAAGACCTTCTGGTTAAAACTGACAGACAAGTTACTTCCATTTGCAAATCCTCTAGATTTTTATTGGCTCGTTAAATATGTATAGTTTGAATGAGAATTAAATTATCCTGGTATATAAATCATCTTTTTCTTGTTGTTTCGAAGAAAACTGACTACTGCCATCTCGTGGTCAAACATTTTCATCTGACACACAGGCATAGTTGGACTGTGCCCGAACACTTTGTATTACAGTACAGGTAATTTGTTTGGTTTTATAAAATATTCCAGAACACAGATTCAATAAAAATGTTTTACTCCATTTAAATCCCTCACTGTCTTAATACTCTACTGGATGATACAGGCTCAAAGTGCTGCCTTATTAACACTTGGAGACAAAGTTAAGGCGTAAAATCATGAAGTACAGTGCTAGACTGACTATCCACTCTTTTCTGCTCTCTGATGCTTAACAGCAAGTCTTAGAAAGAAGAAGAGGAGGCAGATTCCTATAACTGCTCTGAAAGTTGGGAACAGGTTGATCCTGCAAGGCAGACCTGCTACATAATTTTTTTTGCAATTTAGAGGTCATGGTAAACTTATTAGAAGTCTCTTTCCTGAGGAAATTTGGATTTTCTGAACACCAGAGGAAATACACAGTTCTTCTTGTAATATTTTCCACTAAAATTAGAGTTAGCCCCCATTTTTTAATAAAAAATGTCTTATTTACCCACTTTAAAACCACATGTTGATAAATGCCCCTACAACAAAGCACACACATGCACTAAGGTGTGCCACTTCAGCTCTGTAAGCTTTCCCACTACTTACCCATTATTACATTATTCGTAACTTTACATTATTCATAACTTACTTCATATGTAAATCATGATGGGTCTTAAGTCTCATGACCAATAACACTGACCTAGGGCTTTCCCTACAACTTAGAAATATTTGAAACAACATAATTTCATCAGAATTATAATACAATTAGATGTTAAAAAAAAATGGAGGAAGTTCAATGAATTATTTTAAAAGGGTACGAAGGAAGAATTGGTCTATACTAGGGTGAAGCAATTATAATTGCATATATTATTGACATGCACGTTTTTAGACTCCTGTTCTTAGCAGGTAAAACCGACATATATCTCCCCCGCCACCTTCACAAACTTCTTATCTGCTACAATTAAATATGGGAGTAATGTGCACAGTTTGTTTTTCCAACACTGACTTGAAGTACAAGAAACAAAATATCCTCTCCTCATGCAACATCCTTAGTGCTTTTAACAAATACTGTTAAGTAATCTCCAAAAATAGCATGGTTACGCATAGATAATACATAATGTCCTTCATAAAAGAAGATCACTAACTGCTAAATACTAGCTTCAAGCCCATCTCAAGCCAGGGCCATCTTAACATTGAAAGGCTCTATTTCTTTTTATTTTTTTTTTCACATTTGCAGGTTCTTAACTTTTTCTTATCTTTCAGTTCTTCTCCAGTATCCTTGCATTTTCTCATGCACATGAACCACTCCCATTTATCACAAAAGTATGAATATTTTGTTTGCTGAACAGCATTCTCTAAAGCAATTAAGATTCAGTTGACTACATAATATGCACATTGTGATGCTCTTGGCAAACAAAAATTTAAGAAAATACCTAATTGCAAGGATTCTGATGACTTACATGCAGATACCTTTCCAATCCTTTCAGTGCACCTTAACAATACCATAATCATGTAGATTTATAGACTACATATGAACATTTTGAAATTTTGAGAATTCGGTAGTAATGAAAACCAAATTTAAAAAGAAAAAATCAGAACTTTATTATACATCAGTATACAACAACATTTAAAATTAATGTGCTTAACTGAAAGACTATGCTTGCTTATTGACATTGATTTACCTTCTTGTTGCATCTCTTCAGACTTCCTTCTCACATAAATAACTCGGGGTTTCACAGTCTCAACTTGTACAGCTCCTTGGCTTTCTTCCTATATATCAAACATTAAAATCATATTACAAATCTACCTTTTGATGTAAAAGCACAGTAAAAATTTTGTGGAGCTTCAAGAAAGAGATTTTTAAAGATACATTAAAGGATATGCACTTGTTCTCCCTTCCTTTTGACTTCAAAAGAATTCAATCTGAATTAGCCTATTGCAGTGTTATTTCCTTTAGACAAACATCCTGGGAGCAGGAAGCATGGCAAAGTGCCATTTAGACCTGAAGACATAAGGAGACCCTCGATTTCTACTCAAAGTATGTGGCAGAAAAAACATAAGATTTCTCCGGCTTTCTTCAATACCCAGGACTTCTTCCTAGGTATTATCGTCCTAAGTAAAAAGAGAAAGTTGAAAAGAAAAATAAAAATTTCAGCACACAGGTTGGAAAGCCAATGCCAAGTATAAAATTTATGACCATGTTTTAAAACACATTTTCTGCTCTTCCTCAAATGCTCTTCTATGCTATGTCTGCAACAAAGCTTACAGGAAACAGATTCTTAGAAGCAACAAACACTCCGCATGTCAAAAAGAGAGACATCGTATTTGTGAAGTACATTTGTTATCTTATGTGTTAACTGGAACAGGAATCATAGCCCAGGGACATTCCACTAGGTGTGAACAGGAAACGTGAAAAGTGCAAAACATAATCATGAAGTCCTAGAAGACTTAGGCATTCTTAAGCATTTGAAAGCTGGAGAGGGACTTTGTCCAAGGGCATGTACTGATAGGGCAAGGGGTAATGGCTTTGAACTGAAAGAGGGTAAACTTAGATATCAGAAAGAAATTCTTCCCTGCGAGGGTGGTGAGGCACTGGCACAGGGTGCCCAGAGAAGCTGTGGCTGCCCCATCCATGGCAGTGTTCAAGACCAGGTTGGACAGGGTTTGAGCAACCTGCTCCAGTAGAAGGTGTCCCTGCCTGTGGCAGGGGGTTGGAACTGGATGAGCTTCAAGATCTCTTCCAATCCAAACCATTCTGTGATTCTCTAAGACAGACAAATTTGATTTCATCCGTTATTCTGTTGATTATGTAGAATATTACAAAGGGTTTTTTTAATGAAGATTCCTTAAGAAGGAGGAACACAAGAAAGATCATAAATTTCTGCATATCACAGAGCATTAGGAGCCTATGGACAGAATTACTGTATGAATTCTGGGAAAATTATATGCTCTGAGAAGCAATGGCACTGCTGTTCTCTTGAAGATCTGATGACAAAGTACCAGTGGTATTTTGCTTCCCAAAAGCTAAAAAGAAGTAATAGGAAAGTATTTTTCAGTTCTGTGAGAGAAAACCTCCACTAATGTGGAGGCCACAACTAAAACTAAGAGCCAAAAAAATAAATGAAAGGAAGACAATCTTTATGTCTGGCAAAGAATAAGCATGGTGCCAACTATGCAATCAGGGCTTCCTTTTTCTTTCAGCTAACAACTGTCTCCTACAATAACAGAAATCTCAACAGCGATGATACTGCTTCTCATGTACTTAACGATCATTCAAGCAAAAAATCAGGAGAAAAAAACCCATAAGCCATTCAGTCTTTTCCTCAATGTTTGTTTACTCTCCCAAGTAAACAAAGCACAGAGAGGGCTACACTAGTAGATAGCATATAATTTCTAACAAGCACCAACACAGCCCCACCAGCACAACAAGCATAAGCTGACAAAAGTGAACATGCATACATGCACCTGAGATTGAGCTAGCATCTGCACAAGGCATTATGTGACAAACAGACCAGTTAGAACTAGTACTAAATTGGGCACCTCTACACATCACGATGTCAACCAACTCTGTCCATCATTTAAAGCTGACAAGAAATAAAAGAGATGATTTTCTGAAAGAAGAAGGGTCTCGTGGAAATGTGATTGAAAGCCACCACTGTTACAGAACACTAAATGTAAGCAACACAACAGCATATTCATGAGATGATTTGAAGTGTTTCTTTCTTTTGGATTTTTAATAAGACAAATCAAAAACCAGTTTAAACTGAAACAAGGTGCAAACAGAAGTTGAGATAATACACAGATTCATAGCCTACAATTACGCATTCCTGCAGATTAAAAGCACCATGTATTTTGAACTACTAAAAATAAAACTTAATGAAAATACATGCCAAAGTGACAATCCCACTTAAAAAATGTTGATTGTATAAAAACATTCATACTTGTACAAGAACATTATGAAGATATTTTGCAACTGGTTTTCTAAGATTTCAGCAATGCATTTGGGTCTTAAAATTATTTAGATTTACCATCTTTGAAATGTTTAGCCAAATAAATATGACTTCAATGTTCATGTACCTCCCATGATTCAAAAGCTTCATCTAAAACAGGAAGAGCACAGCTTCCTCCTAGTAATTCTTTAGCTTCTTAATGCTAAAAATACAAGGGCAAAGTGGCCACAAATAACAGTCAGTTCCTGTATGGTTGCACAAGAATGGACAGAAGGGGTCAAACTGAAGATGCATTTAGTCTGGCATTCTGCCTAACAGTGGCTAAAAGTATATTTAAATCTCAAAAAAATCCAATGCCAGAAATGGAGGAGCAGCCAAGGAATTTGTGTAGATAAGAAAATTCATGTATGACTTAAGCCATTTGGTTTGCAGCAAGTGACCACACAGACCCCACTTTTCATGACTAAAAGGCCCCGGCCCAACATGAGAAGACAATGTTCTTTTCTTGGCCAAAATCTGATGTACACACCCATCCCCGGGAAAGAACAAGTAGTATGTATATGGCAGCACCACATCACTGCCCACAACCTCCCTGAAATGAGGGTCCTGCTCAGACAGACTACATAAAACACCAAAGATTTGTCACTACAAACCCTAAGATCCAAAAGGATTGTTCCCAGTTCCATCAGAACAAAGGTCTACCAAACCCAAGGCCCAGCTGGACACCATCTGAAATACCATGTATTGTTTCAGAACTCTTGGCAAACACCCTAAAAAACCTGGTCTTGCTCCTAAACAGACTCATCTTCTAGGTTTGTACACAGCTGATAGTTTCATTTCAATGAAGACAAACACTTCCTGGAGCTGAAAAGATGTGAAACAACTGATGTGAGAGTCAGTGACTAACTTGGGTGGAAATCTTTGAAGAAGTTTAAAGTGATTATTGCCTCAAATACTGCATGTAATGAATCACCCTGGAAGCTTGAGTATCTCTTGCTCTACTAGGTGACACCAACTGACACAAGAAAATCTGTACCTACAGGCAGGTAACAAAGCAGATGCAGCTGCAGATCTGAATACAGATGCCAACCCTAATTGAAACTGAGAAAGGCTCGTCATCATTGGTACATGGTAGATAGATGCTTTCAAAACAAGCCTTAAGTCATCTGGCAGAGGCATTTTTTGGTTGTTGTTGTTTTTCCAGAAAAGGATACATGGATCTAGTAGAGGACCTTATGGAGCGTGGTTTTGCCCTATCCAGGATAGACATTTTCTGTGATTAAAGGCATAATTAAAGGTATGGTCACGACACAGGAAAACTAAAAAGCCAATGAGAAACAGGGCTGATGTTTCTCATGGGCCTACATCAAGAAAACCCACTTACAGGAACAGATTCTTTTGTCTGGGGGGAAAAAACCAAAGCTGACCACACAAAGTTCAGGGGTTTGGTTGGTTGGTCTGGAAGAAGAATGAGTTTTACATATCAGCAGGCAAAAATCCCCACCCTATGGGTTCAGACGCAAGAAAGTTTCTACAGATAATATATAACTATTTGCATATTTTCTATGAAAGACACTGTCAGATCACACTACATTTCTTGCATAGGAAAGACTATGGGTAATCTTACACATAGTATATTATCATTTGCCTGTACCCAGGAAAACAAAAATGAATCCTAACCAAATCAGCTGATTCTCCAGAGCACAAGATGTAGGAATCACTGTGTTGTTTATCACAGTTAATGGTGCTAAAAGAAGAAAACATGTTTTACCCTCTCTGTGCTTTTCATTTTTGGCTTGTGAAGCAATAACAAGGATATGAGCTCACTCCAACAGACACAATGCTTCAATAGAATCCACTTTTGCCCATGAACAGTCATTCGAAGAAATAACATGTTCTGGTAATCTCAAAGTGAAAAAGGTATAACATTTAAAATCCTTTTTCTCATCTGAAGTGACATATTTAAAAACCGCTCAGACACCAGTGGCATGATAGACATCAAAGCTCCAAAACATAAAACAAAAAGACAGGTCAATATAAGATACTTTAGGTTATTTTTAACATAGCAGGGAAGGCCAGAATGCATCCAGGAACATAGCAACTAAGGTAAGTGTATTACTACTTTCAAACACACTGTGAAGCCTATCATAATAAAGAGCAGTCTCCTGCCTCATTTTCAGCTTTTCCACTCACCATTTAAATTTATCTTTAGTTAGCAAATAAACAGCCATCTCTAGGTAACAGCACACACTAATAAAGTAGCAACATATTAACCCTTTAGGTTTCAAGCAGAAGTCAATAGATTACGTATTTGCCTTCAAGTATTCCGAGATACACCATTATTACTACCTTTCTAACCCTTCTCCTAATAGGATAAACAAAGCTCCTGAAATGCTGAAAAAGAGTTACAATTCATGAGACCAAATCTCTATTGTTACTTCCTCTCCCATATATCCACCATGTTGTTATTCTCTATTTGAAGCACTGTGCCCATTGAAATGCCTCATCTGAACTGAGTATGCATAGTGTTAGACCCTGTGAGACTAGTGAAGCTGTGAGGAAGCACCAAAAAAGTAAAAGGTCTGACCCTAATAGAAAGCATATTGTAGGGATTCTGTCATAGTAAACACAACCATTTTATGACACATACGAAGTCTTGACTTCAGTTTCTAAGCTGAATGTGTATCTTAAATGCACCAGTTCTGTGTTGTCAGTCCACAGTGAACAGGAAAATTTATTTTCCTAGGTTTCAGTTTGCACTTTCTGACTAGTCATAGAAAAGATCCTTAGGTTTACCTGAGACAGATCCTCTGAGAGCGATGTCTCTCTGCAGCTTGACTGGGCTGCTTGCAGAACGGGATTTGAAAGTGGGTGCGATTCCAGTTCAGCCATAAGCATTGGACCATGGGCTGTATCCTCATCTTCAATAATTTCTGCCAAAAGACAAGAAAAAAAAAACTTCCTTGATGGACTGGACCAATAACGTCCCAGTCAACTCGTGGCAAGATGTGGAACCTTTCAAGATTCAGCAATGGGACACGCAAGGTTAAAATGAATTACTTCCTCCTTACATGGCTCATCGTATAACCTTTAAATTGTTCTTGTGCGGAAAAAGAAATAAGAAATACATGTCTGTGGAAATTGAAAAAATAAATCAGTTTTATCACCTGTAGATTTCTAACATGGCAAGCATTTATGGTAACTTCAAAGCTGTATAGTTCATCATACCATTATATGCTTTATGAGCTTTAGCACACATATTGGAAAGAGATTGGAAAAGCTTCTTCATGAAAATGTTTCACTGTTGTCTGAATTAAAAGAAATCAGTACATAGTCTTTTTTAAAAGGGATAATTTGCTATATAATCCAGCATTTGTCATGCTTTTGCAGCCTGCAAGTGTGTAAAGCATCTTTATGAAAAATGTACTGACAGCTCACGAACTAACTTTAGCCTCCTGCTATCATACAGAGCCAAAGAATTAATTTTAAGCCTAATTAACTATAATCATTGTTTAATTAACTGTAATTATTGTTCACTTTAAGACTATATGAGCCACATTTCATTTGCATGTTGGTTTTTATGTTCATGACTTTAGGCACTGAAAACAAGGCTTTATAAATGAAAGACTGATCAAGGTGCTGTTATATACCTACATAAACAACACCTGCTCCATTCTATAAATAGACATCATGTTTCCATGATACAAATAAAAACCGTTCACAAAACTGAAGATACCCATAGACACACAACCCCCAGAATTCTTACAGACATATCTGTGACTTCTTCTAACAGAGAAACTGATCATCCACTGCAAAGTTAAATGCACAGAGATACACACCCTGAAATATGTGAACTTTGAAACCTACTGGTGTAGCACTTATTTAATATTACCCCTAAAAATAATTATAAAATAAAATTATGGACCTGCATTGTAACTCTTGTGGCTATTAAGGAACAGCTCTTAGTCCTAACCTGCAATAGACTGAAGGGCATAGTGGGCAGATAAAAAAGATTTGGAAGAAAAGTGGAAACAATCACAAAGCATTTCTTCCCCCTCCACCCCATTCCCCGCCTCCAAAACCAGATTGTTTCCTATTCAGTGTTGACTTCACTGTCGGAAGGACTTGGACACAAGATTTTCTGTTCCTCTCTAATATGAAGAAACTCTTGTTTTGAAAGCAGATCCAACAACGTTATTTCCTCAGCAGTATGAATGAATACTGTGCTGGTGTTTAGCACAGTATTCATTGGTGGGCAGGGAGAGAAGCTAAGTTAAAAATCAACAGAATGCAATGCAACTCAGTACTGGATTACTACAGATGTAAAAGCACAGGGCATTCCCCTATACATACCTGAAAAGGTACTTCTAAACTTGATTTTCAGATAACAACAGAGGCGGTGTTCAAGACCCGGTTGGACATAGCCTTGGGAGGCATGGTTTAGTGGGAGGTGTCCCTGCCCATGGGAGGGGGGTTGGAACTGAATGATCTTAAGGCCCTTTCCAACCCTAACTATTCTATGATTCTATGATAAAAAAATAAGGGAGAGGAAGGATGCATCATTGGCTACATGACTGTTTTCAACTGAAAAGAAATAAATTATTGCTTCACCATAGCAACTCATCCCTGCAATACTTTGTGCAAACCATTATGTGTATGCCTCAGCTACCCTCATCTGGGGAAAAAGAATTTAAACAGGAATATATGAAGCTAGAATATATTGCCCGTTATGAGACACTGCATTACCACCTTGATGGAGCAATAAAACCAAGGAGGAGGTGTGCTGTGTAAGGGGACAGACAGAAGCATCTTCAAATGCCAGTGTTAATACCTGTCCTATGGAAACTGACTTTAAGAATGGTTAAATTAAGTGGTTTTGAGAACTGAATTCGACTTAAAAGAATAAAATATATACTTTCCAAGTCAACTTTTCAATAGGCAAGTGGGTACTTGCCATGATTTTTATTCGAAGTGTAGAATACTACAAAGAAAAGTGAAGGCAAGGCTTCAACTAAATTCAGTTCTCAAAATAGAAATGCAAATAATTTCATTACAGAAATCACCTATAAATTTTTAATTTTGGAGTTTTAACATATTCACTGAAATTATTTCTGATACTGTTGTAGAAGACCCTCAGAATCCACATAAATATCACAGAGAAGAAATAACAGCCTAATTGTACCTCCAGTTTCGGGAAGCTGCCCTGGAGATGGAGAACGGAATCTCTGGTGTGGTCTGTTCTCAGAAGTCTGAGCTTTTGGATGATCCATATAAACTGAATGTCCCATTAGGATTCTCTCTGCTGCTTTGGTCAGCCTTGGTCTTTGACCTTCACTGAGCTGCCCAACACTATCATCAGAATCCTACACAGAACAGCAACATCAGAACAGTAGATACAAAAACCAGCAATGCATTTCTTCCAAAAATACACAGTTATCTAATTCCATTAACCCTTAAAGTATATAAAAACTTAAGTCTACAGAATCAGTCATAAAGAATCACAGAATACCAGGTTGGAAGGGATTTCAAGGATCATCTGGTCCCAATTTTCCAGGCAAAACATGACATAGATCAGGTGGCCCAGCACTTCATTCAGCCAAATCTTAAGTGGGGGAATGTTGGGGAATCCACCACTTCCCTGGGGAGATTATTCCAATGGCTGATTGTTCTTACTGTGAATTTTTTTCCTCTAGTGTCCAACCTCAGTCTCCACAGGAGTTACTAGTAGTTACTAGTAGTAATAGTATATTATTAGCACTGAACAAAGAAAACTGAAAGCGAGGTGGTATCACCTAACTGGGTTTGAAAATAAGACCTATATTTATCTGTACTGGACAGAAAAGAATCACTTAGAAACAAAGAACAGTTTGGAGTTCTTGAGGGGGTTTTTTTTGTAGTATCCCAACGTGATCAGAACCTAAGTTACATTTTCAGCACATGGAGTCTTTAATGTTACACATACAGCCATTGTTGACTGCCTGACCTTGCAGTACTGGAAGATTGTAAATGCTTCTGATACTCTTCCGTACAGCATGTCAGATAGAATGTTTAATTTTTAAGTAGATCTGGATGGCACTTAAAATAGGGACTGGTCTCTGAATTCTGACTTTGGCTTCAGAGAAAAAACCAGCTTGTTTCTATGCAGGAAAACAGACTTAATACACATACACACACGTGCAGAGTAAGATTCTAAGGCAAAACTAGCAATACCTAGGAGAATATTCTTTCTTCTGCAAATGAGAAAGTATGCTTGCACACATCTTGCCAGATTCAGGGGTAAGTTTGTTGGTGTCTTGTATGGACAGAGTAGTCCATAAGTATGGGAAAGGGAAAAACCAAATTAGAGATGCAACTGTAATCAGTAGTGCTTATGAGAAAATGTCACGACAATTACAGTCAAACTCAGAGCTGACACTGTAGAAAGCTTTTCATTAAGTCCATCCACTGGAGCTCATTAAGCAAAATAAAGACATACGAGGGAATAGTTAAGAGGGTGAGTGAAGTTACTAATTATTTAGACTAAACTGACCAAGATAGATAGAAAAAACTGCATATGCATCAGTGAAATCACAAAAAGATCTGCCATAAATAAAACTGCTGATGAACCATACTGCAGTTTTCAAAGTTCACTTCCTTTAAACATCCCTCTAGCTATGTTGATTTGAATAGATGCCCAGTTCAAACTATTATTTTCCACAATGAAAATACTTATATTTGTGTCAAAAAAATGACTGTTATCCTTTGTTATGCAGACAGTTACAATTTTCTGTTATTCGTTTTTTTCTGACATCTGGATATGGATATTTTTGAGGTTTTGTTCCAAGATCAGTATCAACAGCATGTGAGAAAGTGCATGTAAACATTTGCTGAGTTTTCTTCATACCTCCCTAAACCTCCCAGATAGCTGTTAAGTGCAGTGAACTTGTACTGTTAAACATGCCACCTATACTGCTCAAGAGACAGAAAACTTCCCTGGTTCTCAAATCGACAGAACAAATCTGGTAGAATGGAACAATCACATACACACCTTGAAAACTAGGTATGTGTGATACTACACACAGTTTTGGTTATAACAACACTTAACCTTCAGTGTTTTTAAAAGTTTTACACAAGAACAAAGCCAACAGAAGTGGGATCACTTCCAGCACGGAAGTAAGCGTATGAACCTGTTCGACAGCCAACAGGAAGGATAAGCTTGAAATAATACTTTTGAGTAGGAAAATATCACTTCAAAACTACTGTATTGAAAGGAAAAGGGCTGTAAGTTACCTCCAAATGGCATATTCCCTCTTGTGCAGCAAGAGGTGCTTGATTTAATTTGGCTAAAAGAGTCAGGACAGGATCCCTGTGATAGCCTTTATCTGGTCTTCTCACCACTTGCCCTTCACTGGGAGGATCATAATCCTAAAACAAGGAAACAAAACCTATATAATATATAACTTGGATCATTCAATTAAAAAAAAAAAGCATAAATTGTGAACTAAAGTTGTTAGCTTCCACACTGAGAACTAGTGTCATTAAAATGCAGGCTTTTAAAAATAAGCATGCTGACAACACACTGCTTTCTCCTTTTACCCACAAGCATGCAGAGTCTTTATTTGATCCATAAGACTGCAACAATTAGAGAAGAACAAGGTCCTTCAGGCCTCCAAAGTTCAGGGAAGCAGTTAAATCCTCACACATACTGGTCACTAGAAACAACGTGGCTGCAGAACTACTCTCACCAGCTAGGATTTAGCTTCCTCAACCAGAGAGCCTAGTTTAAGGATGGAGGACTATTTGAAGGAGTTACAATCCAGCTGACAAAGAGAAGGAAGAACATCTTAGAGAGCCTAACCTGATTAAAAGGACTTAAATTTAGGTTCTCTTGATAAAGAGAGTCTTAAGCCCAGAATGTAAGAGAGTTGCAGACAGAGGAGGCATGTAAAGGGAAGCCCACAAAAGGAATTTTTACAGTCTTGATCAAGGGAAGGGTGCTCTCTTCAGGTGCCTATGCACCCACGTGGCAAAGTCTCGACAACACAGAAAGATCAGCAAGTTCAAAGAGCCCAATCTCACAACTATGACATGAATGAAATTACGGATATTAGATGGGAAAGTACGCACAAGTGAAGTATGCCATGTATGGTAAAAATGTTTGGGAAGGATAGCCAGGGAGAAAAGTGGATTCCTGCTGAAGGACATTTAAACTTTGCATTATTGAGGTTGGAAGGGACCTCTGGAGATTGTCTAGTCCAACCCAACTGCACAAGAAAACACCTCTTGCAGTGTTTGGCCACCCCATAGTAAAAACATTTCTTATATTTAAAAGGAATTTCTTGAATTTCAGTCTATGCCAACTGTCTCCTGTCTTTCACTGGGTACCACTCAGAAAAGCCTGTCTCTGTCTTCCTTACTTCCTTCCACGAGATATTTATACACTTTTCTAAGTTCCTCCCAGAGCCCTCTCTTCTCCAGGCTAAGCAATCCAAGCTCTGAGTACTACAGACGCACCACTCCCTTAATCATTTCTGTAGTTCTTGGCTGGAATCACACCAGTAAATCCTTATCTTTCTTGTACTGGAAAGCCCATAAATGGACACAATACTCCAAATGCTGCCTCACCAGTACTGAGTAAAGAGGAAGAACTCTTGACCTGCTCTTCCCAATGCAGCAAAGGATGATGGTGGCATTATTTGCCGCAAGGTCTCACTGCTAGCTCAGATCCAACTTGTCCATCAGGATACCCAGGTTCTTTTCTGCAAAGCTGCTTTCCAGCCTGTCAGCCCCCAGCATGTATTGGTGCATGGACTTGCTCTTCCTCAGTTGTAGCACATGGCACTTGTCCTTGATGAACTTATTTAAGATTCCTGTCAGCTCATTTTTCTAGCCCAGTGAGGTCTCTCTGAATGGTGGCACAACCCTCTGGTGTACAAAACCAGTTTTGCATCACCTGTAAACTTGCTGCTCATGCAGTCTGTCCCATCATGTGGGTCATTATTGAACGCATTAAACAGCACTGGTGCTAGAACTGACCCCTACCATACACTGCTAGCAACTGGCCACCAGCTGGACTTTGTGCCACTGACCACAATCCTTTCAGCCCAGTAGCCCAGCCAATTTTCAATCCTAGGTCAAACCATTCCTTGAATTCACAGACAACCATGCCCTTATTGATGGTCTGAGTCAAGATCAGAGGGGAAAGGAACACTAGGGGTGTTGTGGGCAAAGTCTACTTCAGAGCACCTGAACTACAAAAAGTAAGAGGAGGCTTTCTACAAAACATTAACAGGGGTCTAATGATTCCAAGTCTTCATCCTCGTGGCAGATCTCAACTATCTGAACATCTTCCAGAAGATGTGGAGGCCATCCTGAAGCTTTTAGAAATCCCTATGGAGTTACCTTCCAACCAATACTGTCATAAAGAAAACAGTTTAGTTTAAATATGGTATTGCTGTACCTGATACTATTATTTATATGACAGCTATGCCCTACTAAGAGGTATTACACAGAGAGGGGAAGTCCAAGCATTTGAGGAAAAGGAAGCGTGTTAACAGACAAAGTGAGCGGAGAATACATTGACTTGGGAGGCTTTCAGGACAACTGACTGAAGCAAACACATCAGAGAAGAAACTATACTAAAGTTTTAAGCAGCTTTACCTTACTCCAGCCTCAGGTATATTAGCTAACTTAATATAATAACTTAAGCACACATTTAATTAAAAGATGGCTCAAAGCTGAAAGAGTTCAGAGCAAAAAAATGTTCTGTTCTTTTTAAGATGTCTTAAAACTGAAAACAACAAAGAAATTAAAATGCATATTAGCTATCTCTCACCTACAGAAATATATAAATCATTAAACTTTTTAAAAAATATTATTAGTTTGCACAGCATGTTTTTTTCCTTTGGAGCTCTGAAATTCAAAACTTCTTTTTAAGTATACGGCTTAAAAGCAAATTCAAAAAGTTTGTAAGTGAAAATGTTTAAAGCGCATCCAATTTATCAAGATGCTTATGGTAGAATACCACACTAACTCCATATCCTTGTAAAACATTTCCTTACCATTTCATTGGCATCTTGTAAAGTACTACTTAAGCTCTCAGCAAGGTTTGGAAGGCACAATCCTCCTCCTCCTAAGGCTGAAAAATATTTTAAGTTACAAATGCTAAAAAGCATGCAAATTAATATGAAAGAAAGCCAAGGCCACATTCTTTAATAACTGCAACACAGTGCTTTCGTAAAGCTGGAAATTCCTACTGCCGGATGTGCATTACAAAGACATATTTTCAGCTTCCAAGAAAACTGCTCTTATAACTTTCTTGTAATGAAAACTTCGTATATAGTACCACATGGTACTAAGACAGCTCCAGTTACTGGTGCATGACAGCCCCAATTATTTTCCAAGTTGATCTTATGACAATAGGGCAAATTTAAACTTTTTTCATTAATAAGCAGATGCATTTTGTTGAGAGACAAAAAAGAGAGACATGAGGTCTCTTAAATGAAAAACCATGAACTGAAAGTTAAGGACCAGCTTAATGGCTGCACTTCTATCAGAAAATGTATGTAATGTAGCTTCTGTAGACTGCAAGAGAAGTTTATGAAGAAAAAAAAAGTTAATCCAAATTCTAATTTCCACAGATTTGTCTGCTTAGTTACCTCTTGCAGCCAGCACCTGTCCATAGCTGAAGAGTACCTCTCCTTCTGAAATGGGTCTGTCTGCAGTTTCTGTTTCTGTTTCCGTGAGCGTAAAGCTGCTTTCCTGTGTGGACTGCCCAGAACTAACTGTAGGCACAGGTGATGGAACCTGTGGATTGCAAGGAAGCAATTCGAAGGGCCTTGCTGACGACTGCTGAGATGGTAAAATCAAGGCCTCTGGCTCCTCATCATTAGCCACAGACATCTCACTATAATGTAAGAATGCACATTATGAATACACCAAAATGCATTGAAAAATACAGACTAAGGTCTTCAATCAATACTGAAAAATTAATTTGCAAGTATATTTTTTTTTTTTTCATTAAAAAGCACAGCATTTTACAGAGTAGTCCAAGAATTAATATGGTTAAATAGCACTGTTCATTAATTTCTGGTTATAACTAAAAATTACCATTTGTATTCCCAGTCAAATAATAGAAATATTTCATTGCCACTACATCTATTACATCTATTAATGTGTAACAATATGAATTTACTGCATGCAAAGTTCAGCAAGATGATGAGTAATGACTGATAAATCCTGATATCACAAAGGTCCTGATATCACATATTTCTCCAAAATCAAAGAAAACAATTAAAAAAGAATCCATCAATGCCTCGTGATATACATTAAGCATTTCTTTCCACTGACTTTTTGAGGATATATGTTTTGGGGTTTGGGGCTTGTCTTTTTTTCAGAAATGAGAAAACCATGCATCCTGTTCAACTCACACAGCCTTAGGACAGAATGGTTCTTCACTTAAAGGACTGGGTTTCTCTTCTTCCAGAGGAAGTTCTGCATCATCCCATGGGTTTGCAGGCTTTGGACTTTCCAATTTTGCAGCTTTGGAGACCCATTCTGAGGCAGGAGGGCTTGGTGTGGTCGTTCTAGGTGGTGTATTGACAGGGGTAACCACAGGTGTGCCAACACAACTAGTGGCAGCTGGAATCTCAACTCCTGCATGGGTAAAGTCAAATTTCAGATCAGAAAGGAATAAAGGAACTAAATCTCAGGCAGGAGAGCAAGTCAGTTTGACTAAGCACTTGTTTTTATGATACCTTTTAATAATTACAAAGACTAGATTAAGACTAGTTTCTTTTAAGTAGTGTTGGAGCTAGAATAAAACCTCAATTGCTTACTTCCCTTAATAAGGGAGACTGCTCTGCATTTTAAAAACAAAGCTGTTTTTACTTGAGGAGTGTAAATTTGGCTTAATTAACATCAGAAATACAGGAAAGAGCAAAAGACAGCTATTCTTCTGATGTGAAAAAATATGGAGAAGCTGGGAGGGTGGAAATCACACACATGATAGAAATGTGCATTAAGTTTGAAAATAGAACTGTTACCAAATAATAGATGTTTGCTTTTCATATAAATTAGCCCACATTTTTTGTATTACATGAGTTCCCACTTGAATTATAGCCTCAAGAATATTACCGAGAGATGACACATCTTTGAAGATGAAAATTAAAGGCAGTAGATTAAAGCATATTTGCAACTTCTAAACTTCAATTACTATTTTCACTACCTGTTTCTTTAATTTGTTCATGTTTGTGAGCATCCCCATTCATTTCTGTGAGAGACAGAGAAGACTCTGGAGTTTTGACTGGAGGCAATTCTTTTTCTGAAGGTGGTGTTTGTGGTGGTGTGGCCTGGGGTGTTGGCAATGGAGTAGGCACAAGAGATTCCTGAAGGGAAAAAAATAATCATAACCACAGTTATTATCTCAATGCAAAATTCCTATTTTCCAAGTATCCACAGAGACTGCTAAGAAAGAGAGAGAAAGGCAGGTTATCAGAGAACAGGAACAGTTGTTGCTTAGATACATGCTTCACGGATCTAATTCCTTCAACCATACCCTGGGCTGCATCAAAAGGAGTGTGACCAGCAGGTCAAGGGAGGTGAACCTGCCCATCTACTCTGCTCTCCTGAGACCTCACTTTGAGTACTGTGTGCAGTTCTGGTGTCCTCAAAAAGGACATGGAACTGTTGGAACAAGTCCAAAGGAGGGCCACGAGGATGATCATGGGACTGGAGCACCTCCTGTATGAAGACAGGATGAGAAGGTTGGGGCTGTTCAGCCTGGAGAAGAGAAGGCTGCATGGAATCCTCACAGCAGCATTCCAGTATCTGAAGGGGGCCTATAGGGATGCTGGGGAGGGACTCTTCATTAGGGACTGTAGCGAAAGGAGAAGGAGTAATGGGTTCAAATTTAAACAGGGGAAATTCAGATTGGATATAAGGAAAAAATTCTTTACTGTAAGGGTGGTGAGGCGCTGGAATGGGTTGCCCAGGGAAGCTGTGAATGCTCTATCCCTGGTGGCCTTCAAGGCTGGGTTGGACAGAGCCTTGGGTGGCATGGTCTAGTGGGAGGTGTCCCTGCCCATGGCAGGAGGTTGGAACTACATAATCTTAAGGTCCTTTCCAACACTAACTATTCTATGATTCTATGATTTAAACATAAAGTGGCACTAGGCGGCATGCTTAGATTAAGTAAATTATGCATTAGAATGATTACATTTGGAAATCATTAAATATAGAACAGAACATACAATTTCAGTTGGAAGAGACCCACACCTATCTACTAGTACAACTGCCTAAGCAACTCAAGGCTTACCAAGCTAAAGCATGGTATTCAGGGCATTGTCCAAATGCCTCAAGTTCTGACAGGTTTGGGGCATTGACCACCTCTCTAGGCACCTGTTCCAGGATTTGACCATCCTCTCAGTAAAGAAATGCTGAGAAAACTGGGTTTGTTCAGCACAGAGAATAGAAGATTTAGGGGAAACCTTATGTCCTGGGCTCAACAGTAGCAGCCATTTTTCTCCTTCTTAGTAGCTGGTGCTGCGCTGTGTTTTTGACTTTCAGCCTGGGAACAGCACTGATAATACCGATGTTTTCAGTTACTGCTCAGTAATGTTTACTCTGACCAAGGACTTTCTGAGCCTCATGCTCTGCCAGGGAGGGGAAGCTGGGAGGAAGCAGAGAGAGGACACCTGAACCAAACTAGCCAACAAGGTATTCCATACCACAGCATGTCATGCCCAGGATGTAAAAACTGGGGGCAGGGACCAGGAAGAGTGGGTTCACTGCTCAGTCGGGTTTGGTATCGGTCAGTGGGTAGTGAGCGGTTGTATTCTCTTCCCTTGTTATTTCCCCTATCATTATTATTATTGGTGGTAGCAGCAGTGGTTTGTTTTATACCTTAGTTACTGGACTGTTCTTATCTCAATCCGTGGGAGTTACATGCTTTTGATTCTCCTCCCCATCCCTCCGAGAGTGAGGGAAGGAAGGGGGGTAAGCGAGTGAGCAACTGCATGGCTGAATTGCCAGCTGGGTTTAAACCACGACACCTTACCACCATGTTCCTGTATTTAAAAGGTGGCTATGAAGATGATGGAGACCCTTTTTACAAGGAGTCCTATGGAAAAGACAAGGTACAATGGGCACATGTTACTGCTGGGAAGATTCAGTTGGACACTAGATAAAATTTTTTCACAATGAAAACAATCAGCCTTTGGAATAATCTTTCCAGAGAAGTGGTGGATTCCCCAATACTAGACATTTTAAGATTCACCTGGACAGGGTGCTGGGCCATCTAGTCTAGGTCATGCTTTGACAACCTAGAAAGGTTGGACCAGATGATACTTGAGGTTCCTTCCAACCTGGTATTCTATGATTCTGTGACAATGTCCAGTCTAAATATTAATTATATGATTATATTAATTTTCATAAAGCATTTAATGCCATGATGCCATGTTAAGCAAGAAAGTATTTCATTACAGATAAAATTATTGTACTGACTCCATTTTATGGTGAGAGAATCAGCCAAAGAGAAGATACAAAGAAAGCAACAGCTCAAACAATAAAGCATTAAAATAAGTTCTAAGTAAGAAACTTCACAGCAAGAATGGGTAGAACAAGAATGCACAAACTACATACTTAAGAACTGCTGCTGTTAGATGATCAGGCAGAAGTGCAAAAATGAGAACTAAGACACTAAGGAAACTATATCTTGCATACTACCTTATTATTAAAAACGTCTATTAGCATATTAGTACTACCCGTGGCCAAGACGAATCTGAACTGGAAAACATAAAGTGCTGCTCATCAGCAAAAGTTGAAAAATTGTACACATACAGATGATTGCTTTATTTAGCCTAATCAAAGGCCAAAAAGGACAAAACTAATCTCTTGAAATGTGCAAAATCCAAAATCATATATATATAGTAAGGAGAAACAACCATTTCAGCTCAAGATCATTTCATTTTAAGCTGAAACAGAAACAAGAAGGCTTAAGAGGGCCATCAGTAAATACAGAATGGTTATTAGAAGAGGTTTCTAAGTATCAGAATAAGATACAAGAACAGTCTGCTTTAACATCATACACTCCTCAATCTGTAATGGAGTGGGGAAGAGCTCTCTAGATGCAGGATGGCTGTATTTAAGCTTGGAGCAGTGAAATGATCACTTCTGACAACAGCAGGCACTAGGTAATATTTCAGTCTATATGCACTGTAGCAAAATAGAGTAACTGATTTCACTTTTGACAAAGCTTTGAACAGCTAGATTTCTAAGTGCAGCAATTTCCACATTCATCCCAAAGACATTATACAACACCAGACTCTCGAACAGCCACGTTGTTCTCAAAATAAGAGCCAGCTGTCATTTGATTATCAAAGGCGACAGAGAAAATTATCCTGTATTACAGGAAGCTCTACTAATCATTTAAGCATTTACTGAGAACTACTGAACTGAAAACTTAGAAAGAATTAATAGTAATTTTACAGATACGAAAGAATGGCTGCAAGCCCACAAGACCAAAAATAATATTGCTCTATTCCTTATATAAAGAAATTAATTTCTCCATATTTCATTTCTTCACAAGAAAGTAGCATAGCTATTTTTGTGGAAAATAATATGAGCTATCTTTTGGCAACATGAAATTAAGTACCAAGTCTTTCCATTAGAAATTATATTTGTGCTCAGCCTTGAAGTAATTAAATAAATATAGCATACTGCATGCAGCATAAAGGAATTTTTTTCCCCTCCCTTTTCAACACTTTTTAAAACTGAAATAGGTTTAATCATGTTGCTTGCTGGAGTATAAAAAGGAATAATCAAAAAATGCAAATCATGCACATTCAATTCATCAGTCTTTTTCCATCATTTTTGTCTTGCACAGTTGAACCATCATGCCACAAAGAAATTATCACTTAGAACTTCAGTAGGAAAGCTTAAGTAAATCAGACTCTTACCATCATAGCCATTCTACCTGGAAGAACATTTGCAGCAGGAACTGCTTTCTGAGCCTGCTTGTTTCCCAGCATGGTTGCAATTGTTTCACTGAGGGCTTCATTTACAAAACGACTTATCATTTCTGAGTCCACAGGCACGCCAGCATTGATGAAGAGCTGAAATCCTCCACCACCTGCAACTTCAACTGAAAACATAAAACACACATCCAGATCCCACTTCTTAAAATGCATATACTGTACTACTGCCACTCATTTCATTCTCCATGAACTTTTAAACATTCCTTTGCAAAAAGTATTTCTTTTTTATTTTACAGATAGATAAACAACAGTAGGGAAGCAACTCTGGATCATAAAAGGCAGCAGCACAGGGGAGAAATGCATTATCTCCATTATCACACATTTATATAAGGGAGGTAATTTTTTACATACCTATTAAGAGAATAATAACTCCTACTTACCAATATCAGAGGTTACAGCGTCACTGTCTTCACTCTCTGAGGTGCTAACACTGGGCACGGTTTCTTTCTGAACTGGGTACATTCCACTGATAACTCTTGCCATTATTTCTTGTTCCACCCTAGCAAAATAAAACCTATTTAACTATCAGCATACACCAAGACACCTAGAAGCATACAAAAGAGCATTCCTGACATTAAATGCAAGGTAGCTCAAAAGGAAGGAAGGTGATGAGAATAAAGGGAAGGTATTTATATTGAGTAATTTCTTATTCTTACACACATACTCTCTTGTCACTTTGTCGTATTGCAACTCACCAATTTATCAACTTGTTTTCTACAGTTTCTCTCCTTTGAATCAGTTCATCCAAAACATCAGTAGACTGCTGAGGAGCAGAAACCATGGGAGGAAACAAAGGACCATTGTATTTTGGTGAGGTAACTTTAAACTGTCCACTAAGCTCCAGAAGAGGCTCACAGAACTCTGGAATTTCATCCCTCTCCTCTTCCTGATCCTAATAAATAAGTAGTAAATTAAGTTATGGTGCATTTCTGGAAGGCAATGTCATTAAGGTAACCATAAGATTTTTTTTCTTTAAGAAACATTTGTAGATGTGTCACAGCATATAAGCAACATTCCCCCTTCTTAGTATGTTGAACTTAGCTGATGCAATTCTAAACTTAGCAAATCATAAATCTGTAGAGGCATAAAGCTTTAGAAACTGCTAAGTAAAACATGATTTGGCTCATATTTCCTGCCTGTGTTGCACAGGGCAGGGAGCCAATAGTGATGCTAATACTTGAGAAATTTACTTGTGACATAAGTCAGGTTTCTGTAATATGTATACTCCAGAAATGCTTCCCCTTTAAACAAAAAAGTTTAGAAAATTTTCTACAGTTACTTGTTGGGTTCTTTTTTTCTTTTTCTTTTTTTTCTTTTTTGGTTGGTTTTTGGTTGGTCTTGTTGAGTTTTTGGGTTTTTTTAGAAATGAAAATTTTACTTTAAAGTCTCTTGTTCAAAAAAGATACATTCCCCAATGTAAACAAGCATGTAGTCAGTCGAAACTCTAATAAAGTTGCCAGCACTGAAGAATAGATATTAGTAATTTACATATGTTACATGTATGGTTATATTTCCAACAATTTTAGCTCCTGAAAGTTAAAAAGTATTTCTGGATAATCAACTCACAAAATCCTCACAGACACATTAAATTTAATGTGCTATTTCTTAAAAGTTACGGAAGTTACTTGTTGTGCACTATAATGTTTGACTATTTCCAAAGATGCCAACCTCCTTTTCCCTTCTAAGCACATACACAGCATTAAGCCCCAGAAAGCAGTCACCAACCCATCATACCATAATTTAACACTTTAGAATGTCTCATGAAGATAGGATGAGAAAGTTGGGGCTGTTCAGCCTGGAGAAGAGAAGGCTGAGTGGAATCCTCATAGCAGCCTTCCAGTATCTGAAGGGGGTCTATAGGGATGCTGGGGATCCTTCATTAGGGACTGTAGTGATAGGACAAGGGGTAATGGGTTGAAACTTAAACAAGGGAAGTTTAGACTGGATATAAGGGAGAAATTCTTCACTGTAAGGGTGGTGAGGCACTGGAATGGGCTGCCCAAGGAAGCTGTGAATGCTCCATCCCTGGCGATGTTCAAGCCAGGTTGGACAGAGCCTTGGGTGACAAGGTTTAGTGGGAGGTGTCTCTGACCACATGGCAGGGGAGCTGGAACTAGATGATCTTAAGGTCCTTTCCAACCCTAACTATTCTATGATTCTATCATGCATGAGAACCTGCATCTTTCACCCACAGTATTAAAAACAAATGTCTCCAACAGCAGTTTGATTCACTAAGAAGAAAACTTGGCATGCCAGGAAGAGATGAAGAGGTAAGCCCTAAACTGCCAATAAGAAGTATGTGACATTGCACAGAAGAGCTCACTGTAAATAGTGAGTTTACTCTTAAATATTTACTAAGATTAATCTCCAGCACAGTGAAAGGAGAAAAAAAGTCTTATTTTCCCTTATCCAAATTGAATTTACTTTTAACCCATAAAATAAAAAAAACATCACTATGCATTTTCTATGAATAAAACAACAAATCACTGAAAACAGAAAAAAGGAAAAAATAAATAAATAGTAACATTTTCTCATCTCCTTCTCCAAACCAGAATTCATACTTCTCTCCTTCCTCAATATACTTTAAAAATGAAGTCAGGTAGGCCCAGGATGCGTTTTATAACAAACTGCTATTGGGGAGCAGGATCTTTCTGGATCTTTAAATAGTAATAATTCTTCAAAGAAAAGCTATAACTTACAAAGCAGGAAAAACAGAATATGTATAAATGGATGACAAATTAAGATCTCTAAATCATTCTAGGCATAGAAATAAGAAAGTGAAGTTAAATGCAGAATGACACTGCATGCCTTGCAAGCTGATAAGCAGTTCATTCTGTTAGGATTTATGTATTCATAACCATAATTCGTTCTGACAGCAAATGTGAAGATGTCTTTGTCCAGTGTTTTATTATGCATTTTCTTCAGACTGCATTACTCCATAAATTTCCTTTGATGTTGCCTATTTAATACTTCTAAAAGTGCACAAAATACAAACATATGGATTAAATAAACAAAGTACACACAGTAAGTCTTACATTTAGTAACTTCTGACAAACTTTTGCAGTTCTCCTACATTTCTGAACATTGTGCAAAAATATTTATATTTAATAGTGCACAAATCCAAAATAAAATTGTATTCATTTGGGATTGATAGATTATCTCTGCTGAAATAAAAAAATAAGTCAGTATTTAATTATACAGATTGAACTTGCACATATATCACCTTGTAGACAAATCCTGAATAATCTGCACTCAGTCCTCTATTCTATCTCCCTGGAAACTGTTGAAAATATCTATCATGACTCTTTATCAAAATACAGCATAAACTAGAAAGCCTTTCAGAAATGATGTGAATATTAATCACAGCACTTTATAAAGTATCAAGCCAAAATTTTATTTCCCAAATTACATTCAGATAATTAAAAAAAGTTTGAAATTATTAGGTGCTATAGATTAAGTTTGTTCCACTAATAAAGCATTTCTATGTATAGTCTTTATAAGAGCCATACAAAATTTACTGATGGCTTTCTTCTTGACTGATTTCTAAAGCAGTTTTCACAAGCAAAGTCAGGGTGGCATGTGTCACCTGTCATCTTTTGCCTGAAGAGTTAGACATGTAAAAAACTACTGATCCCAAGAACATCTACAGCAAACCAGGGTTAAGGAAAATGTTTACTCTGATCTCTGCAGGTTATGCATTTGCAGTGGTATTCAAAATAGAGGCAAAAATTCAGAGAAACACACCCCCACCTTGCAATTAGGGCATGTTCAGAGAGACCAAAAAGTCTTTAATCTTAAATCCTAGTATGCTTGCTAAAGGTACTACAGAATTTGGCTGCTCATAAGAGTTGGAAAGTAGACTCAGTAATTCTGAGACTCTGTTCTGGGCTCAGGTTATCTGTGCAAATTCCTCACCCTGGAATAAGGCAGGGCTCTTGCAAGGACCGTAGGACACTTTTTCTGTACAGAAAGCCTGAACCTGATCAAAAATAAAATCAAAGCTGTAACAGCTTTTTCCGCTTTAGCATACATGTGAATTTTCTTATTCTGCAATAAGAGCAGCATGTTATTCAACTACTTTGGAAGGTGGAACTCTGGGTTTAAAAACATTAGACAGCAACGCTGCAATGGGAGAACAACACTGCAATGGAATAACAATGCACATCGCCTCTTCCCATGGTAGTGTTTGTGTTTTACAGGTGGGGACACATTGCACACTGTTCAAACAAATTAGTGCTACGTTATATGATTAAAGGTTTGTCTCCATCTACAAAAAGGAGCACAAAGGAATGACAGTGGCTGAGAAAATCAACTATTATTGAAACTGAGCCCCTCAATATGACTACTCCATGCAGGAGAGGGCTCGGCCCTGATGCCCAGTAGTGAAACCTTGCAAGATGAGCCCACGGAAAAAACTTTCCATAGTGCCTTTCTCCAGGTTAGGCAGGTGCATTTGGATGAGGTGATGACACGATGACTTATTATGGGATGCAGGGAAGAGTACAACACTTGTTATGTAGTGCTTATGGGGCAGAGCCAGAGGTGCGAAAAGTCCATGGGGGGTGAGGTAAAACAGAAAGAAGGGGGGAAAAAAAGAAGAGGAAAAAACCCAGAAGACAGAGGAGGGAAAAACGAATGGAAGGAGGGAAGCAGGGAAAAGAATGGATATTTCACACAAATACTTATCCTCTTCAGTTCTAACAGAATTAAGTTTTCATAATAAAAGAGGCACAGGGGAAAGACAAGAATAATCTGTTTTCCTGTATAGCATTGCAAGCACATCTTTTCATGAATCCAAAACCTCTTTTATAACAATAACTTTGCTTTCTTTTGATGTCTTAAATAACCCTCCCACTCCAGAGGCTGATTTTATGCTTCCACATTGTGTTTGCCATGCACATTTTTAAAAACGTTGTCTGCGTCATCATAGGTCAAACACATTTACCTGACAGAGCAGTCAGCCTCACCTCTGTGCTTGGCAAAATCTCGGAGCAGATTCTCCTGGAAGACATGCTAAGGCACATGAAGAACAACAAAGTGCTTGGTGACAGCCCGCATGGCTTCACTAAGGGGAAATCCTGCCTGAACAATCTGGTGGCCTTCTATGATGGGGCTATGGAACTGATGGACA
>JANRGW010019947.1:0-26686 GCA_024733675.1 Psilopsiagon aymara | reverse complement strand
AGGCTGAACAGCCCCAACTTTCTCATCCTGTCTTCATACAGGAGGTGCTCCAGTCCCATGATCATCCTCGTGGCCCTTCTCTGGACTTGTTCCAACAGTTCCATATTGTTTTTGTGTTGAGGACACCAGAACTGCACAGAATACTCCAAGTGAGGTCTCACGAGAGCAGAGTAGAGGGGCAGGATCACCCTCTGCACCTCCACAGCAGTCGGCCCTGGGCTAAGGGTGAGTCACAGCAAAAGAGCTTGATTAGAAGAACTTGATTAGCAAAGTGGATGCAATTAAAACCTTGAATCCTGGAGGCTGGTTTTAATAGCCACATTCAATTGAATCAACTCCTGCCTCACTGCATGCTGTGGAAGGGCTGTTTCTCCTCTACTTTCTTTGAAATGCTCTGGTTGCAACTCTTTGGGCCAAAGCAAAATCCAGCTGAGCTGCTGAGGATGAGCAGTATCTGCTCCCCTGAGCATTGAAATGGGGGCACAGAACTGGCCTGGGAAGAGGTGATCTAATCCAGGTAAGAAAAATCCTTCAAAGACTATTCAATGCAAAGACAAAAGCAATGCCTTGGGAAGATTCCAAATGCAAATTCAGGCAGGTGAGCACAGCACATATGCAGGAGACCATGTGAAGGAGCTCCCGTTTCATCGCCTTCCAGAGACATCTACTCTGGCCACTTTGCAACAGCAGGAATGGGGCTTGCTGGACCATGGATATGATTCCAAGTAGTTGTTACCTTAGATGAGATGAACAGCTGCCTGCGAACATGGCTGGATCTCTGGAGAGCACTGCAGCCACCCTAAGTACTACTGACAAGTGACAACAATCAGTTTTGCCTCAAGTGGCAGTATTCAGTAGGAATTCAGTTGGAAAAGCAGGATACTCTAGGGTTAGTGCAGCAACCACTTCCCTACACTCCAATACATGGATCCAATACTGATCCCAAAAGAGAAGCACCAGCGAAACTGGGGAGATGATGGCCATCCATCCTGATACCATTAGATTTTTGAAATGTGTGTCGCCAAGTCCACAGGTATAAAACCCCATTAAATATTTCATGTTTATCAATTGCTTTCAGTAAGTGCCTGTTGAGGAATTCATGGGAACGTTTTCTCTTTGACATAGAGATACTTTCAGTTATGAAAGGTGGCTAAAAATAAAAGAAAATTATACTGTTCAGATATCTCTGGAGGTGGAGAGAGGAGGCGGAGCCATCAAGGAGAGCCAGGGAAGAGATTTCTGTTAGATGTAAAGAAAGGCTACTTATTTTTACCGACAGAAAATGGCAGAAGGCAGCTTGACTTGAGTGTCTGGAATCTGTCACTCACCTTCTCTATTAATAATTTGGCCTCAGTAACTGTTTAGGATCTGAGCCAGAGTTCCAGAGTTAAGAGTCACAACAGTCTCTTCCTTTAACTGGAGGGGGTTGGATCACTCTCCTGAATCTCTTAGCTGTACACATACTGGTTTTAATGCACATTTTCCTTTCCTTTTTTCTTTTTATCACAAGATCCCAGCCTGGGACACTCAGACAACTCTTTCTGGGATTCTTATCTAATGCAAGAGGCTTGGGCTTCTTACACGCTCACTAAGTCTATGGGATGTCCTGAAGTAGATAATAATTTTACATTTCACACTGAAAATCAGCAGGCTGAGAGCAGGGCTTGGACCATCAATCTTTTATGGATATTGAATTGTTTGAGATAATAGATTTATTCCTCTGAGAGCCACAACAGGTTGCTTAGCTTCTCCTACAGACTGTTGTCAGGAGGACATGGCTGAGCTGCAATAACTGTCTCTCTGCCCATTTTCATCCCTTTGCAACATATCCAAGCTTAAATCTCTTTTAGGTAGTAATTACCAGAGGTAATACCCTGGGCTTAGAGAGTGCTCTTTCCCAGCTCCCCATGCTAATGCGATTGGGTTGAATTGCTCTCCGACACTCCTCTTCCAAGATGAGGACCCTGGAAGCCCACCCCCCTCATTTCCAGGTGATATAAGATTGGTAATGTGATTCACCACATTCTTCAGAAAATCTAAGTGTTACAGGATGTTTTGTAGGGCTGCTCACTGACCCAGGCAGCAGCTAAATGACACCATCATCTGATGGGCAGCCATCCTGCCCATCATTTTTCTCTACTCAAAGTCAATCTTCGGCTCTTGGGGTTTTCTTAAACACGTCCAGGCCACTGAGGCCACAGTGAAGCTTGGGATGACCTGTTTCCCAGACTCCATTAGGCTAGTTGGTTGGGAAACATGGAAATAAACCCCATCTTTCTCAAGCACTAACCCTAAAATGAGTTCCCACCAGATCTCAGAGCTGAAATACATTTCAAGTACTAAGTTATTAAGCTTCTCCTTTGCTGACACTTGTTTGTCAGCAGTGATAAAAAAAGGAAAACACTAAAATGAAACACTCACCTGTGTCATGATCTCAGGGACATGGAAGAAGGAAGAGCCACAAAAGATAAATGCAGGTCCCATGATGATACACTTTCTGAAGAGCTTCAGTACTTCTGTGATTAAGGCAGCAGAACTATCTGAACAATGCAGAAAAGAGAAGACATCATGGAACAGAACTGACTTCAATGCAGCAAGGAATGCACTGGAACACAAACCAGAAGTTTAATTACAAAGGGAATGTAACCAATTTGGGGGTTATTGTGTGTGCTTGTGCTGTTTGACTGCTGGTGTTTTCTCTGCTCCCAACATGCATGGCACAGGCTCCAGGGCTCTGGGTTAACATCTCTATTTCTATCCTCACATGAAAGCAAATTCTGCAACAATTTTATAAGTGCTCTGAGGGTTCCAAGGCTGCTGTACAGACTGGTGATGAGAGCTTGCCTCCAAATGAACCCTCTAAAATTGCCTCCAGGAAACCAGTTTATTCATTCCGCTTCCAAAGGACAATATATTCTCTTTATGTGACTTTGTTTTTTTCTTAAGCTGCATCCTCTAACTTACACAGTGGAGGCTTTTCATTGATGACAGTATCTGATTTGAAACATGGGTGCACTCATATTTGAACCTGTCCAGCTTCTCTAAATAAAATCAAAAGAAAAAATACAAACAAAATAGAGTTTGGAGGCCTTAAATAGCAGGCTCACCTGCCGAGAATGATGAGACACATGCCATGTTGGAGAATATGGCTAGACCCGTCTGAACAAACAGAGCACTGGGCAGTGATCACCTTTCTGGGTAGGTCTCTAGTGGACAGACTGCCCTGCCCACAGCCATGAACCATATCAGCATATTGAGAGGCCCCTGATGTAAAGAGACGTTTCAAATTTGCTTAATGAAAGCTGAAATCAGTTGAAGCCCTGACGCAGCTTGCCTTGAGAGCATGTACTAAGTGGTCTTAAATGAGCTACTGCTTTCAAAGCAAACCAAACTGTTCCAAGGAAGCACTACACAGATACCAATTTGCCAGAGTCCAGACAAAATATGGACAACCTTCCAGAAGTCAATATCCACAGGAAGTTTCAGACACATGTTTGTATCATCCCTTTAATTAAATGATGCATGCTTGGTTCAAGCTTCTATCCTTAGTAAAAACTGGTGTCACTAATAAAGATGAAGAAAAGGCATTAAACTGATGAGGGATGGAGTTAAATGAGTCCCCCAGACTGTTGGATGTGTCACTGAGCCATTGATCCATCACACAGAATGACAAGAGGTGACAGTAGAGGGCCCATACTAATTGCTCCATCACTAGGGCTGTGCTGGGAAGAAAACCTTGCTCACCACCCTCCGCAATACTGAACTACAACCTGACTTAAGTTCCTAACTGAATATGTATATAACATAGCGGGCCTTGAGTAAAATATATGTCTTGCATTCCATATAGGTGACCAGTGAAAAGGAGAGAGCTGGAAAATATGGCACAAGCTGTAGAAGATCCATGGGTGATTGTGACCTCTTTCTTCTCCACTCCAAATCAAAGTCATGGGAAGAATATTAAAATTACAATAAAAGGGCACAGTCTTCACCTGTGGATGGGGACTGAGAAGCCTGTAAACCTTTCTTCCTCTCCATAGCACCTGGTTTTATACATGCCTTTTGCAAAGCACTCAGCTCTAATTGGATTGGGCTGTATTCTCTGACTCACATGTGCTAATTTTAAATGATCACAGGCTTTACTGGCCACAGACTTCCTTGCATTTTAAGTTACAACTATTGTGTATGTTAGGAGTTTTTGGAGAACATTCCTCTGTTAACCCAAATAGAAAAGCATCTTCACCACAGTGTGTTTGCTGCAAAATAACCGCTCACTAGTGAAGTGGTCCAGCCAGTCCCTAGTACAACTTCTTCTATTAGCAGATGTGTTGAGCCATGGGAGCTTAAGGTGTGACTGCACACACTTGCAGAGTTACTGTGAATAGCACCGTACTTTTGCTTGTGCACAGTTTTCCTGAAATAGAAGACAATCAGTGTTTCCCTTCTAAACAGCTTGACTTGATAATTTATTAGAGAGGAAAAAATGTTCTCTTCTAGCCAGCAGTGCTCACCTGCCTGCTGTCACGTTTATAATGAACCACAGAAGAAGACTGCAGAATGACTTTGAGATACATGTCTTCCCAATGCACATAAACAGCTTTATATCAGGACTATTCCCTGCACAAGAGGTTTGCTCACAGGGGATCCCTTCCCTCTTGAGCAGCAATGAAAGTGCACTATAATGTTGCCCTGGGAGGCAAGAGAAAATAGGAACCATAATGAAGCTGGACAGAAAGGGAGAGATGTTCTGCAGAAGCTATGCTGTAACTGGGCTCATGATTGACAGTGACCTTCAGAGAAGAACTGGGAAGAATTCAGACCTCCTGTAAAGAGGGGATTATTTCCCATTATTCCCCCTCACTCTCCCAAACTTGCCAGCTCTCTGCCAGATCTAAAGAATAACAGCTCAAGCAAACATGCTTCATCTCTAGCCTTGCCTTGGCAAGTGGCAAAAGGACAGGCACAAAGTAATCATGCAAAAAGCCTCTGCCATGGGAAACAACCCAGAATGGCCCAAGATCGCTTGGGCTGTTCTGCATGTTGTAAGTGTGGCTTTCCTGTCTGCAATAAGCTGGCAGTGCTGCAGCTATTTGATACATGCATGCTCCATTTAGCTCCTGCACAACCAGCAGCAGTATGTGGGGTTGCCCTGGAAATCATTCCCTGGATGTTCCTGCAGCCTCTGGACTGTCTCTTCACTTTGAATGGCAATTTGAACTGTGAATAGTCAGCCCTGGCTGAAAAGTAAGGAATGGTGCTGGCTTCTCAAAGCACGCTGGACTGGGATTTTCCTTTCAAAAGAACACAAGTTCCTTCATAGCTCATCCACCCTGTGCTGGTATTGAATGAATACTTCAGACCTTGGGAAGCACTGAGGTATAATAATAATTAAACTCTGGAAATACCAAAGATACAGGATAAATGGTCCTAGAGGTGAGAATTGGGTATGCCACATCTAAATGAGATGTAAAAGCTGGAGACAGCAATGACAGGAGCCCAGCACCTACCCGTTTCACTCTCTGGTCTGAGGGAGTGGAGTGTCCTGGATTGGTGAGCAAAGGGTAGAGTTAAAACCTTGTCCTGAGAGGGGGAAAATGTCTGTGTTTCATGAACCAGTCTCCAAAGAGTATCCCTTAGAAGAATGCAGCCAGTGAGATGATAACTGCCATTAATGCTTGTTAGAGATGTTCAATGAATTAGGAATTCAATTAAGAAAATGCTCCACTGCAGGAAGCTCAAAAATTAAGATTATCATTATTGCAGAGGAAGGAAACATTTTTGATGCATTAATTTTTTTAAATGACTTTATTACAGACAATACACTTATTCTTGCAGCATTCAGGCCAGTCAGGACACCAGCTTTTCTCAGTGATAGGGAGTAGTGGCAAGAAGGTTGCAGAGAAGTAGATGATACAAAGAAAGTTTTCTGTGAGACACAGAGGAGGATGCCAGGCTGGTTAATAGACCCTGAACTGTTACCTGGAAGAGATGACCAGCACTGGATTTCTTGATTTGACTTTTAGTCTTTACCTGTAACTAACTCCATGTCTTTTCACTTCAAGAGCCTCACCTACACGGAGACATCACCAGTGGTCCTCATTGACTCAAACAGGGCCGAGAACCCAAAGAAAAAGGTGCTTCTGTGAGCCTCCCTCTTATCCTCATACCAGGGCAGGGATTTACTGCCTACACATCTTTCTGTGGTATATCTGCATAGCACCAACACTTGATAAAGGGAGCATGTGTGGGGTCCCTGCTGCTGCCTCTGTACCTATGAAATAAAGCAATGATTCAGTTCAAAGCAAAAGGTGTTCCCAAATACCATCCCAAAATAAGTCTGGATGGGGAATGTGGGTTGGTTGGTTTGGTTTTTTTTTTCCAAGGAAGAGATATCACACAGAAAACCAGGAATAGAATAAATTGCAGGGGAAAGAGAGGAGGAGGAAACCACTCACAGGCCTTTTGTGTTTCTTGTTCCCTTTTCGAACCTTGTGCATGCCACTGTTTTCATTAATAACTCTGTCACCCCTCCTAGAGTCCAAAAAAAGAGGCATATAAGGAGAATGTATTCCAGGCTGCAGGTACCTGAGGAAATGAAGTGGTGGCTTTAATGTTTTGAGGCCTCATTACGAGGCTCTAGCTCTTACTCAAAAGTTGTTCCCTGCCAAGAATAATCTGAGCCACTGCCTCAGGAGCTCACTTTGAAGCTGGGCTCAAATAATATTTAAAAAGAAAAAAATAATCAAATATATTGTTTGGAGGTTAATTAAAATAAACACACAGATAAACAGCTACTAGTGAGAACATTTCTCTGCAAGGCTGCTTTGTTGCTTATTTCTTCCACTTGACAAATGCCCACATGCAACCTCTGTCATCCTACCCCTGGCACGAAGCTCCCAGACAAGCCCCAAGAGGAAGAGGCAAGTACCAATGGCCACTTTGAAAACTGCATCTCACTGAGCATCAGTGATGTTCTGTGCAGAGTAGCAGCACATTTGTGCAGGCAGTGTGCTGTCCTGTAGCGTTGGCTGCCTGATTGGCACATTCCCCTTTGCCTTTGTTTCGGAGCAAGGAGAAGCACAACTGTGTCCTCCTCTGTCCAGGAGCAGCAGCTCTACTCAGACTCTACCCCGCGTAGTTTGAGTTCACTGCAGAGCACTGGGCCCATTTCCCTTTCTCTCTGCAGTTAGGTACCTGGCAAACTTGTGTGGTACATCTCAATGCTCTTCCCAACTCCATCTAGTAAGAAGATCCTCCTTTTACAGGCTGGGAAAACAGGACCTCCCAGGACCACATGGAAACATTAGGCCATCTCTGGAGGCTCCACTGACCTTTTTATTTTTTGAGCAACTCTTTTCCCTTTGGGCAAGACAAAGAGTAACAAAAACTATCTGCAAATAACTTCTGTGGAGGTAGCAAGCGCCTCGTAGGAAGTTGTTGATGTGATATAATCAGGCTGTCACTGTTCATCACTTCCCTGCACAGACAGTTTGGTGACAATGCTTTCTTGAATTGCATAAAAAAAGTCAGGAGATCAACAATGCCAAGAAGAATTCCTAGCAAAAAGAGACAGCATCCATCCAGCAAGGAAAGTTGCTCCAAAGAGATAAACCCTGTAACCAGAGCTCAGATGGTCTGTGAATGAAATTAGACACACAGAGAATTCTCTGAAGTTGCTGTTCCCATTTTAATGTGGTTTTAACAGCAGGTAAGATTTGATAACTCTGTGCATCTAATAACAGAGGTTGTGCCACCAGAGGAATCATCTGTGGTTACTGATTGACTTCCTTCTGGCCATTCATGTAGCACCAGCTCTGCCTCCATAGTACCCTGAGAAGACCCACCTTGTGATGGGGACATGCTCACTTGCTCCTTCTCATCTGAAAATGCCCATGAAAAGCTCTTTTTGTTGACCTCACAGAAAAGAGCTTTTTGAAAACACTGAACAAAACTGAGGTATCACCATATCCAAAGAATCAGCTGCACAGAATCATGTGCTGGATGGACTCTTCATTAGGGACTGTAGTGATAGGACAAGGGGTATTGGGTTCAAACTTAAACAGGAGAAATTTAGATTGGATATAAGGAGGACACTCTTTACTGTAAGGGTGGTGAGGCACTGGAATGTGTTGCCCAGGGAAGTTGTGCATGTTCCATCCCTGGTGGTGTTCAAGGCCGGGTAGGACAGAGCACGGGTTGCATGGTTTAGTGGGAGGTGTCTTTGCCCATGGCAGGGGGGTTGGAACTGGATGATCTTAAGGTCCTTTCCAACTCAAACTATTCTATGGGTCCATGATTCTGTATCTGGTAAGACCAGCAGACTCAGCCTTTCCTCATTCACTCTCCCAGCTGAACCTGCCTTCCAGTAAGTGAAGGCAGTGGCCTCTTTGGTTCAGCAAATTCAGGACTTTTCCGCAGCAGCCAGAGAAGACACAAACTCATGTCCCAGTCTGTGTGGGTCTGTGGGGGGAATTATCTCCCTTCCAGAAGCTTCAGAGTTGCTTGGATGAAAGGCACCAGCACAGCTCAAGCCTGAATGAGTTCCTCATCCCAGCCTACAATGTGCTATTCAAGTGGGCAGTTTAAAAGGATTAAAAGGATGAGTCATGGAAACGATTTCACAACAGACCTGCACAGTCAAATGGCTAAAGAGAAGCATGCTGGTGTAGGGGACCAGGCCAGGTATAGGCCTGGGGAGATACTAACGAATAAGAAGTCTCCATATGGATCCAGATGTTATAGAGCAGAAAACCAGAGGCACAATCCTCCACAATCAGTTTATAAGGAGGCACCAGGGACTTCTCAGGAAGGCCTTGCAGAAACCTGACTAAAAGCCAGAGACATAGGAAAAAAAAATACACCAGAAGCAACCTCCAGAACAAGCACGGATGGGTCCAGGCAGGGTCTCTGGTGAAACGGAGTGAAGAAAGAGTGCGTAACGAGAGCACTGTGGGCAGGACAGAGCAAGGCAGATTGCCTCGTGGAAATCTGCAGTGTGGGTTACCATCACCCCCATGAGAAAGAATGAAGTGGATTTCAAACCAGGCACAGATGCAGACCTAACAGAGCTTCAGAAACACTCTGAGGGTGTATGAGAGCATGAATGCCTACAAACCAAGAACGAAACTGAAAAGACCCAGGAAAACATAAAAGGAAAAATTTGGCTAAGGGAGCAGATGGTATCTCAGAATGTGTGTTTTGTGAATCTCTGTACACTGCTTCAATTGCCTTCCCCCCAAAAATCACAGTCCTCACTGTAGTTATGTGGTCCAAGCCAGTGCACAAGGACCCAGAATTTAAATTCGGGATGAAAGCTCCCATGTGCTTCCAAAGATTGTAGAAACTAGGAAAAGCACAGCGCAGTCAAACACAAAAGCATTTGCTCTTTCAACACCTACGAACACATTTTTCTTTTTATGATCCATTTGGAAAACAGTGTCTTCTGCAAAGAACAAAAATAATCCTCCCGTCAGGCACCCCGAGGCATGGCAGTGGTCCCAGAAGCAAATCACCAGCTTCAGATCTGCATGACGTTATGAAGCTTAATGAGGGTGACATGTACCACCACGCACCAAACACACCTTTGGATGATGCGGTGAGGCAACAGCCCTTCTCAAAGCTGTGAGCTGCAGCTTAATTCTGGCTGACCCCACTCGCTTCAGCCATCACAAGGATGACAACCCACCACCCCACGCCTACTGTGCTGGTGAGCACTTGAGAAGCCCTCCTAAAGTGCAGTGCTTTCTTTTTTTGGCATTGCCAGATGAGTCCCCAGTACTTCCCGATCTCTGCCTTGCAGCTGCTGTTCTTAACAGCCTCCAGTATTTCCTCCAGTGCCTGGTAACCAGTAGAAAGTGAAACACGTTTCAGAGTGCCCTTGAAGGACTTCAAAGTCTAGAGACCATGTAAACATGAAATAAGTGTGGGTTTATGTTCAAAATACAACTGCAGCATGATTCATCTTGGGGGGGGGAGGCATTACTACCAGTGGAACCAGGCAGAACAGTGGCTTCTCATATGAGTTGGAATCTCATTTACATTAGATTAAAGCAAGAGAAAATTGCCAGCAAAGTGGGATTAAGAATATTTATGGATGCTATTGGCATGATGTATGTGTCTCCCAAGTGATGGAAACCGATTACAAAATCAAGAAACTTCAGCAATCAGTGGGGGAAAGGAGACAGACTGCCAGAATGCTTTATACTTTTTTAGTGTGAATTTGGTGCTCACAGAAGGCAGTTATAATGCAAGGTTTGAAAGAGAAGGTGAATATAGCCATGCTTTGTCCTTCTAGAAAGACATGACCACCTCAAGACCTCAAAGCACTTTTCAAACTCAGGGAGGTCTTAACTGCCTTAGGGCAAGAGCAGTAGTTAAACATAGGCCACATACCAAACCTGTGGCAGACGAAAGGATGCCAGTGTCTTATGGCAGCCCTTCGAGTGCTCTGAACATCACAGAACTCTGCTTTTCTTCTTATAATGCAAAGCTTGGATTTCTCACCTCCAGTACTCAGCCTCAAGCAGAGCACACTGGGGTACAGATCTGTGATGACAGTGAAGAAGAAACATGCTTGTTTCCCCCTCTGCATGGAGAAGGGTTTGAGCACAAGCTTTAAGGGATAAGAAGCTAAATGGTATTTCCAGTAAATGTCCATAGGAAACAAAAGGCACTAGAGAACAGGTATCTAAAATGCCTTCATAGGCGCAGAGAAAATAAAAGAGAGAAAGTCTGCAGTGTAAAAGGAATCTTAATAGAAAACTGGACAGTCAGAGATGCAACTTGGGTGTTCCAGATCCAGCTTATTACTCACCTGATTTGTATTGCTTCCTTTATTTGAGAGTGCTTTATTGTGGTTCAACACCAACCTTTTCTTAATCAACTTTTGACCTTTAAATAGGTCAAAATACGCCCAATTAAAAATTTAATGGATGTGTGTACACCATTCCTTACCAACTGGTGTAACCTCACCTCCGTTTCTATTGCTGGAGCTATGTATGTTGGCAGCCTTTGTAAAACTGAGTTAATATTCCAACACAAAGCACTTTCAAAGGAGTCTTGCAGACTTTCCTATTTCCAGGATTGGCCAAAACTGTCTCAGATTTGGCTTTAAAATCCTCAACATTGCTGTTAGGATTCATGCACACCAAGGCACATGAATATTGCTGTTTGACTTAGGTAAGCTACCTCCATAAGCTTCAATGCACCCTATGAAATCAGATCCCCTTTTCATTTACAGCCTGTTTCCCAAAACGCTGGGCTTTCAGTGTAGCTTCCACTGTCCTCAAATGCAAGCCAAGAGTCCAGCATTTCCCCACATACCTCCAGGATCAGAAGTAACTGCCTTTCCCTGCACTTCTGCAGCTGAGATGTAGCTCCACCAAACTCTTCTTCTTCCAGAGTTCTGTGTCTCAGCAGAAAAGGGGCAGGCTACAGAAGAAGCAGTCAGGAGGCACTCATTATGCCACTCCAACACTCAACCAAGTCTAGAAGAAGCTGACATCAATCTGTGCCAGTGCTCAGCCATGCTGGAGCTGCTAGTGACCAGCCAAGTCCCACTACTGCTGCTTTTTCCTCCCATTGCCATGCCACACATGTACCAAACAGCACCACCAGACTGCATTTAAACCCACCATGTCTTCACATGACCATAAAATCAACAGAACTGCAGCCCACCCCAGATCCCTGTTCAAGCCCTACTGAACCACTGGCTGTTGTGACTGTTGGTGGGTTTTGGGTTAGGAAAAAGGACAGAGGCAACTACAGTTGATTGGAGCCCTGCAAACACAAAGTGTCTGTTTCCTTCACTACACTCCATGAGGTGGCCAAGATTTTTTACTTAAACCAGCTGCCTTTTCCTACTACACTCCTTTGCAAGCTAAAGCTGGCTTCAGGTGGCCAGGTCACCCTTATAACCCCTATCCATAATGTCTTTTCATGCATATTCTGTCCAAACCTACACTTTCAGGTATGACATTACCCTGGTTTGGTTGTTTTCAGGTTGCACAGACAATTCCCTGGGCTGCTCCAGCTTTGAGTACCATGGCAGCTCCTCATAAACATCTCCAGCAGAAGCATGGGCTGCAACTGGAGCTCTATCTGCTTGACCAGATTAGAGGAAACAGCGGCCTGCCCTGTGGCGATCATTTCCACCTTTGTTAGGTTTTGTCTCCAGCATCTCTTTTGACAGATGCCAAGAAATGAAAGCTGTTAGTAAGGAAGTGGAAGAGGGGAATGGCCACATTTTAACCCTTGCTTGGCAGCAACATTAGCCCACAGTGCAGTTTCCATGCACCGGTGTTGACACATTTAATAAAAAAGAAAGAAAATGGGGGGGAAAAACCCCAACAAACCAACAAAAACCCCAGACAGGATCTACTTGCATAGAAGGAGCAATCACTAAGACATGTTCCAGTGCTGACTTGTGAACACAGTTGCAGGAGCCTCTCCAGTCAGTTGCTCACAGTGTGACTCATTATTGTGCATACCCGTTTCTAGACCAGGACAGCCCCACACCAGCAATCCCCTCCCAGGGAACTTTGGCTAATGCACAAATAATGAATTTCCAGCCTGCAGCTCTGACTCAGGAAGCACCTCTGCAAGGGCAGCATGAGCTCCTCTGCTCACTGCAACTCTTACCAAAGGAAAGAACTTTTACTGTCCATAGAACACAGTTCTAAGCTGCAAAGCCATGACAAGAGGAGCCCGAGGGTTAAAGCTGGGATTTGCTTATCTGCTGGCAATGCACCAGAAAACATTCCAGCCACAGCACTTCAAATTACTAGAGATAAAGCAGTAACAAAGATGCAAAAGTGGTTTCGAAAGTACCTGATAATTTCCCTTTTAAACTTTCACTTCAGAGCACAAGCCTTCTTGCTTTGAAATAAATGGCTCTGGATAGGCGGAGGTGGGACACACACAATGTGACATTCTCCCAAATTCAATTTGTGACTGAAGAAAGGAAACAAAGTTCTGAGGATTTACAACCCAACCAGTACTTAACGTTCCTGCCCATCTCAGTAGCGGGGCATATTCCACCCTGTACTCCAGGATCATTCTATGTGCTCTTCTTCCATCACAGCTCTACTCCACAAAAACCTAAACGAAGAACAGAAAAACTTCCTGATTCAAATAATCATATGGGAACTGGTGATCATTGGGGTTTTGCTTCCACATGTAAAGAAAGAGTACAGAAAACGTATAGAAAAGTTATTCATCTTCGTACCTCACTGGCCACTGAGCACAACACTGAAAACATAATGGGAATCTGCAGCTTGGCAATAACAAAGGCAGGAAACCACCCATTTAGAATCCAGTAATTTACCAACCTAACATGCATGACAGAACTACTGCCTCCTGGAGCAGGTGACCCCGCAAAACTGATGGCCCTGGCAGAAAAGTTTTGGCAGGCTCTTAACCTCTGTCCCCTGGCTAGCACTTGTTTCACACATGGCGAGCACGATGAAGATCCTCTTGCTGCTTGTGGCCCATGCAGACATCCAATGCTGGGGGTGACCATTGGTGCAGAAAATGGAGAAGAGCATCTGTCACTCCCAGGAACTTCTGCATAGAGTCATAGAATAGTTAGGGTTGGAAAGGACCTTAAGATCATTCAGTTCCAACCCAGGGACACCTCCCACTAAACCATGTCACTCAAGGCTCTGTCCAGCCTGGCCTTGAATACCACCAGCGATGGAGCATTCACAACTTCCCTGGGCAACCCATTCCAGTGCCTCACCACCATTCATTAAAGAATGTCTTCCTTATATCCAATCTAAATTTCCCCTGTTTAAGTTTGAACCCGTTACCCCTTGTCCTATCACTACAGTTCCTAACGAAGAGTCCCTCCCCAGCATCCTTATAAGTCCCCTTCAGATACTGGAAGGCTGCTATGAGGTCTCCACTATCACCTCTCCAGCTTTGCCCTTCCCCTCTGGCTCCTAAGTGAGAGCAACCCATCCATGAGACAAGTGGCTGGCTGAGCCAAGGCTGGTTGGTGCTGGGGTATTGGGGAAAAGCCTCTTGTGGACTTTTTAGTGAGCAGAAGAAGAAGTCATCTGCTTGAAATAGCATGTGTGCATGTCACTTGCCAGCAGGCACAGGGCATGGAAGGCTCCATGGGAAGAATACCAGCTCCACTCAAATAATAGTAACGAAACAATGCAAACAAGAACAGGGCTTAGTCACATACTTGAGTCTCATCCCCTTTTGTTTTTACAGATGTGCAGTTCACGGAAATGAGACGATTAGCTCATCAAAGCATCTGTCAAGGGGAGAGACAAACCAGCTCTTTACGTATGCATCCAAGTGACAAGACCTGTCGGATATGGGCTGCGGGGAATCTCTGAGTCTTATTTTTGGATCTATTATAATCAGCCTTACCAGCTTATTAGTTATCTTCAGCACATCAGTGGGGGAAGGAAAGATAAACACATAAAAACTTGTCAAACATGGCAATCTGAAAATGGTGGCTTTTTTTCACGAAGGATGTATAACCTTACATTTTCACAGCACATTCTTTTAACAAGAGCTGTACAGCTTGACCTTTGCTCCCAGAAGATTTAAATGACAACAAATTATTTAAATGGCCTAAGTTCTTTTATTTTTGTGTTCTTAAATTGGAACACCTTGAAAGGAATGATTTTCTGGCATTTGGACATCAGGCTTTACAAATCAACAGCAAAACTACTCACATGCTTAATATCAGATATGTGCTTTTCTTCTTTTCCAGATTGGGTAACAAAGAGTGGTTGTAAGTTCAAAAGCTCTCAACTAGGACTCAGGGAATTTGAACTAAGCATCAATCTACCTTGAGCTTCCTGTCCATCTCTGGACAAGCCACATCCATCCTCTGGAAGATGGGGGAGGTCCGATCTGCTGCGCTCATGTCTGGTGACACCTCGGGACATCCCTGCTGTCTACCCACAACGCTTGTGAGCACTGGGAGGCTCTAGGTTGAGTTGGAGTCATGCTGATGATAGAGATACATAGTGGCAGTCAGGTGCAAAGGGCCCTTTGGGAGCTTAGTGATGGAGTGCAAAGGGATTTTTGTTTTATTTCAATAAAAAGAGGCGAAAGAGCTGATGCTGAAAGGGAGATTACTCATTTGTTCTCAGACCTGTGTTGTTCATCACACCACACCTACCCTGACAGCAGCGGTAACTGTTGGCTTCATCGCCTGGTTGGCTTGGTGCCACCCGAGGCTCGCTTAGCCCGCGCCGTCTTCATCTGGGACCGACACGGCTGGCGCAGAGCGAGCGCTCGGAAACACAGCGCTACACGTCTGCACATCTCCGGGCACAGCCGAGGCTGCATGTGTGCTCCACAGGCGGCGCGGAAGCGAGGCCAGCCAGGAGAGATGTAGTAAGTGGAAACAAACAGAAATGACACAGCCTGGGCATGAAGAGACATGTACAGCTGTCACGGGGGGAAAATGGGTTCTGATGTAAAAGCAAGCATTAGCTGCCAGTTCTAACTAGCTCATGACAGCATGACAGCTCCTTGCATGTGTGGAGACACTGCTTGGCCTCAAACAGCCACAAACATAAGGCACCAGTGTGGGGAGAAGGCTAGGAACTCCAAAGGACTTATCATGAGTCGTGCTGCGCGGTCTGCTAAAGACACAGCAAAATGATCGTGCTTAGGAGGTGCAGGCTGGCTAACAGCCTCCTCTTCCCCTTTACCCACTCATGTCACAGGGGAGGTGAAGCAGCTTCTCTGCACTTCAGGCCACCACAGTTTCTTCTTAGCTCATCCTTTGACTAGCAGATGCCTCCAGGTGATGACCGTGGCCTTCTAAAATGACCATGGCATCTACCACGCTCAGATACTTACTCCAACACTCCCTGTCACTCTCTTTCTCAGGATGCTCCACAGGCTGAGATGTAGCGGTGCTCTCCCAACACTGTGTATTATCTTCTGAAGCACAAAAGGTAACACTTGTGTTGGGCACTGCCCATCAGTGTATTTAACAAAGCTTTCCAATCTCTGCTTGCTGATCTGTGTACCTTTCACCAGTTTTCTGGTGAGTACTGGAGTCTTTTGTGTGACTACGATGATGGGAAGAGGCTTTTACTGTAGGCGGCTCCATAGCCTGCTTGGCCAAGGTGGCTTTCCTCCTTCCATTCCTGTTCTCATCCTTTCCTCCCAGTTTCTATTAATTTCTTTCCCCTTCCTAACCCTAACAGCTTGTCTGAGATTTCTGTTTGCTCCAGGCCATACCTGCTTGTAAGCAGACAGGAACAGCAGCATGGTGGCAACAAGAAAGCCTTCCTCATTTCGTGGCTCTCCCAGCCAGCAAACCAAGCTGCCTTGTTCCTGGGATCTCCTGAATCACAGCAACTTTTTGTCAGGACCTGCACTGGGAGATGATTCAACCCAAGCTCATGGGTACAGAGCAGACATAGGAGCTATGTGAAGGCTTTGGCAGGTCCCTCCTAATGATTTTACTAGGTGGGATGCCAAACAGTTGCACCGTGGGAGAGTGAAAGCGGGGAATACTGCATAGTCACCTTGTGTAACAGGAACCAGTGGTTTGGATCCTCTCATCCTCTTCAAGCTACATAGTGCCATTCAACCAATGCCAGACCTTGGCCCAAATAGACAATAAAACAATAAAACCTTCCCTGAAGGTTAGAGGTGCTCATAGCTTGTCAAAAGCACAAGGCCTGCTCCTTTGAAACAACAGAAAGGAAGAGGAAGATATCATCAGCTCCCATTCAGCTCAACCCTCCTCTGGGTTGAGCTCTTTGTAGGAACTTATCACCTGCCTCTTTTCCTTGAAACACAACTGAAGTCCCAGCTCAACTACTCAGCTTGTTCCAGACTTGAGACAAGATGTCAGCAAAGGTCCTCTCCAATGGGAACATGTGCCCAGAGTTAGCAGCTCAACAAATACACGAGGCAGCAGTGGTGGTAAAGCAGAGGAAGGAGAAGAGGTCCACAGGTGGTCCACAAGTTTGCATGCTGATGAGTTAACTGGCAGAGAGGTGAAATCCCATTTTCTTCTGTTTATACAGTTGATGGGTGATACTAGGAGTTACCTAGTACAAGTAACTGAACAACATCCAGCGACTTCCTGGGTTCCAGGAGGTAAGTCAGTCAATAAGAGACTTTACATTTCCACCATTTGCTTTCCCATTTCCCTTTTTGTCCTACCCACCAAAAAGAATGGAAATCCTACAGCAGTTGTTGAGTATCATGATGCTTTTGTAGAAAACACCACACTGGGTCTGCAGTGACACAAAACCAGAGAATCTGTTTATATATTTTTCCCTAAAGCTGGGAGAGCTGGTCCCCAAGGGCACATACCAAGCCACGTAGCAGCTATCCTGCCATAACAGCTTTCAGCTTTCCGATGTAATATTTCCTGGGTTTCCACCGAAAACTAGTAACACTAAAACTGCCTCGAACAAGCTCACTCTGTAGAATTTCCCCCACTCACCACTGGACAGCAGACGTGTGACTGCAGAGGAGGAGTTATTCATTAGGTTAGGTGGTCTGGCCAGGAGTTGCTCCTGGCACTTCCCTTCCTGGACCTGTGTGCAGTTGGGCTATTTTCAAAGGCAGCGGTGGTAGCCCCAGGCATATCTGACCATACCATTCATTATCAGTGCACCTTAGACATCCCCCCACGACGCACAACTTGCAGTCAACCCTCCTCCAGTAAGGCTGAGAGTAGAAATGCAACAAGCAGTACAAGTGGTAACAGCTTGGATTCATCCAGGGAGTGTAAGTGAATATGGCACCTGGCTGCTACCAAAGTTGGAGGGAACAGGCACCTCACTGCCCTAAGGCTAGGCAGAAATTGCAGATGTGGCACTTCCTTCCTAACCAAGCTAATCCCACAGGTAACTGATCAACTCATCCCTGTGATTTGGGGATTAAAAATCAACCATCTACACACAGAACTCGTACACATTGTCTAGAAGCCAAGCAGTACATGAAGTGCTCAAATCCCAAAATCAAATGCTTCTGCTTTTCATATTTCACTCTTAGTGACTTCTCAAAGAGTTGTTATATCATTAATATCTGCATGAAGCTTATTCTGAGTGGTTTACTGGAAAATTATGACTTGCCAGCAATTAGCATAAAATGAGCAGGATTTGAAGGCGGGACAGCCCATCAGAAAGAACTTTTTAGACACAGCTCTGATCCTGGTAATTTATAATAGAGTATTTTAAGAATGATTCACAAAGAACTATAGGTCAAGCAGATATTTAAAGGATGCAAGAAGGTCTGACAGTCTGATTTACAGCTGGAATCCAAAGAGGTTTTTTTTCCTTTTGAAAATACAGTCTTTCTTCTTGTCTTATAATTTCCATTTGGAAAAAACAAATCCCACTGCAATGCACACCTGGGTTTTCATTTGAGCTCTGAAGAAAGTCCTAGGGAGAGACTGTCAAAGTCAGCAGAGTCACTAAGTACTCCAGGCCCCTTTTGTGCACCTCCTTAAGAAGCCAACTTAAATAAGAGGAGTAATTTTACGTGTCATTTCATGAAGGCGTGCATGAGGATAGAAGCTTTCAGTCACATTCTTTCTGCTCTGATTTAGACAGCTGGTGGGTTCGTTCATCATCTGTCACATTGGGCAAACAGGGAGATGATGTCAGAGCTCCCTGGGAGTCCCCTTTGGGCCATCAGCTGATCCTCCTCTGTGGCTGATCCTGAAGTTGGGACCCCCTCCTCTCTCACAACAGGGCTTTATATGCACTTGGACACAGGGAAGGAGGCTTAGCAGCATGAGAGCTTGCTCTCTTCTATGTAAAAACACTAGATAATTAATCTTGCCACCATCACATGGGTAAGAAACAGACACACCAGCCCAGAGACAGCCAAAAGACCATAGATGTCCTTCACCCCATTTGCCATTGCTGAAATCTACTAGCTAAAGCTCCTCCTGTTCTGCTTCAACCCTCAAATTCTGCCAAATCTCTAGTGCCAGAAATTGCTGCCTACTTCTCCTGGGATTATGATGCATTCCTTCCTCAAACTTACAAACCCATTTCCTTCTCAGTGGCAGAGGATTAAATTTCTTTCAGAATCAGCGGAAATGCTCGGTGCTCTTACAAATAACGTATTAGTATTAGGGCAAATTCATCTCTGATCTCATTCATCATTTGCTTCAGTCCTCTCAGTAGACAATATATCAGCCTTTTGACAGTCAGCACAGACTTCTTACCATCTTGGAGAAAAAGCTTTGGCATCTGGTTTAGCAACTGCAGCTCCAGCAGCATGGGAGTATGAGGTGTTGAAGACAATCCTGAGACAGTTCCTGGATGCCAGCAATCCACTGTAATGACCTGCAGTGGCTCTCCCTGAACAGACAACAGTGCAGGCCCTCAAAAACTGCTCCTTTTCACATAGCCTTCATCAGAAACCTGAGGCAAGTTCCTCTCTATTAGCCTGCTTATGCGCGGGCTCCATGTGCTACCTTGAATGACTTTCCTTCCCCCATTTCTCATTGTCTGTGAAGTGGTGCAGAAGTGGATTAAACAAGCTATCATCTGAGTTAGTGATAACGAGAAAATTGAAACAAGCTGTTCCATAAATGTGATCATTATCTAGTAAATGAAATGAGATATTCAAAGTGTCCACCCAGAAATGGCCAAGGAACTTCTCTTACTCTGTATTTGTTTTATCTGGGAAAAAGAGGAAATGACCACAGCCTCACACAAACCAGGGACTTCAATGGACACGCTGTCATTAAAATCATCTTACTTTCCACAGTTGCTGCAATGGACTCAGCATGGTAACTACCAGCTGCTCAGAGACCAAGAAATTCAACTCTGGATATTGCTGGTGCTAAGGGCCAATTAACAGAGCCCATATTTTTGAGGTCTGGAGAGTGGGGCTGGGGACATCAGATGTCACCAGGGTGAGAACTGCTGCCATGCGCATAACTGCCTACAAGCCCACTGCAGATAGGTAGGGGCTGCAGGAACATCTGAGGGTTGGAAATCTGCTGAAGATGCTGGGAACACACCCCCCAGCAAATGCAAAGGGCAGAGCAGAAGAACAGCTTTCCAATAGGAGGATGAAGGTGAGGAGCAGCCAGAGCTTCATAGCTCATTGTTACTGGGATGTCACTGAAGATGGGGAGGAGGGTAAATCAGCCTACCTACCCCTCTTTCTATCTTCTACCTAATGCCTGGAACTGTAAGCCTCAGGAAATAAACGTACTTCAGACAAACAAAAAAGATTATGGAAACCAGGATTTTGTATTTACTTCCTTGTTTTATGATGCAAAGCAAAATAACGCTTTATTTTCACTGCATTTTTCTTTCAGGTTCTGTTGATCGTGTTTCCCCTTCTGGCGAGAAGGAGAAAAACATGCCCTCTTCAAACCAGTTCTCTTCCCTGGCAAAAACCGACTACGGGGGAGTGCCTGCTCCATGGCTTGTCCCTTGGCCCCAGCTCTCTGCTTTGCTCTGGGATGTGGAGTGCTTTGCCAGAGACCATATGAGTGGCCTGTGCTGTGAGTGGTTTGCTCCAGGCAAGACCGCTGCTCTCCCTTCCAAACAGATTATCCTCAGGTTGGAGTAAAGATGCAGGCAAGGAGCACAATGCACTAATCCAGAGTGCAGAGCCATCTGAGCTGAAGGAAACCTGCTGCAAGCTCCAACTGGCCATCGGAGGGCAAACTGCTCCAAGCATTGCTGCGCGGCTCAACACAGACACTGCTGACTGCTTGCAGTCAGACTCCTTTCTTGAAAGATAATCCAGGCCTGCCTTCCAAGGAGTTTTAATTGTTCAGAAATTTTGTAAGGGCTCTTATTTCAATCGGACAGAAGCATTGGAAAAGGCAGTGAGCGAAGCAGGACTCACTGGGAATTGTCCTGCGGCTCTCGGGCCAACACAGGAATTCATCTTTTCCTCAATGGCAGAAACACTACTGCAGGCCTTCAGCATAACCCTGACAAAGCAGGCTGCTAGGAGACTCAGAGACAATTAAAAATAGGGATTGTGCTGATCTGGTGTTAACTCTTAACAGCGAAGGCAGGGATTTCTCACTGGGTGCAGGGAGGCTCTCGGGAAGGGATTGCTGGGTGCAGACATCAAACACCAGTATGCGTTTATTTAGCAGTCTCTCCTCTGTGCTGCCTTCAGTTTCCACAGCTGCTTCTCAGATGTTCCTTTACAGCCTGTTTGTTTCCCTCCTAACACCTCAGATATCAACCCACAACAGCCACTTTTGTGGCTGGCCTGCAGTCCTGATGACAGTAAGCAGCATCAGCTGAGAAGGGGTTACTGCAGCCCATCACCAAAGAGAGGGGCAAAGTGTCTGAGCGTGACCGAAAGATCTCTCTATCTCCCTCGTTTTGTCCAGCAGCATTCTTACCTGTCTACATGCACATCTCCACTCCTTAATTCCACTGCTTTTTAGTATGGAAAAGCAGCAAGGTGGTTCCCTTGCAAATCTCTTTGCCTCCTTTGCTTTATTGGGGAATTTTAAGATGAGGATCAGTTGAGGTTCATGTGCTTGAACCAGCTCCCCAGTGCTTTATTTCTTTTCAGCACTTCATGTGGCCACGATGTACAGCAATATTCTAGCTGGAAAGTGGTGAGGATTACCAACATCAAGGAAAGTCAAACCTAAGAGCAGAGTACCAGAACAGCTGATGAGCTACTCACTACCCTTCTGCAGATGCCTCCAACAAGCACTCCTTACTGTGTCCTTACTAAGATGGAGAAAAGCTTCTCATCCTGAAAAATGAGATGTGTCCTCAGTGCATGTCCTTCCACTAAGAAGGATACAAGTCATGCTCAATAAGCAGTGAAATAATGGGGGAGGCTGGACTTGTGCCTGCTCTCTGAAGCCAGCTGTCACTGCCACCCAAAAGCCCCTGGAGGAAATGGAGTTCCTGTTTCTCCGATCCTTAAAGCATCATGGAGCAACTGATGGGCAAAGCTTGTTCCAACACCACTGCTCAAACTGATTATTATGGAAATACAGTGGGTTGAAGTCAAGAGCCATATACTGCAATCAGGTTTTGACAAGAAGGTTTCCAAGACCAGAGAGAAATGAAGTCAACCTGTGTCTGTTTGATGTGCTATCACACTCAGAACAAAACCCAAGCTTATGAAACCTTTGAAAACTGCCAAAAATTAACTCCATATCTACCACCATCTCTGCTGGCCAGTAATAACCCGCCCTGGCCATGCACTAGGGAGGACCAAATAGTCTGGGCTGCAATTCATCTCAGTGGCCATGGAAATGGAGGTGCAAACCTGGCAGTCTTCCCAGTACCATAAACAGTTTTGCTTGATTAAGTGCCCATGAGGGTCCAGTAAGCTCCAGTAAGCACCAGTTCTACTTGGCATGAGGAGACCTTGCTAGGGCTGAGAAGAGAGGTATTCATGCAGAGAGAGAGAAGCTGAATTAGTTGGCATTCAGCACAGGAGGGAAAGGAGAAACTGAACACCAGCCACAAGGGCAGCTGCCCAGTGCTTGAGCTGTGCAGCTCAAATCCATCTGTAAATCCTGACAGGGAGGAGCTCAGGGCCATGCTAATCCTGTGCTCTCACGTCTGCACAGCTCCATTATGCAGCAGGAGGAGCTCCTGGGACTGCTGTGTGCTCAGTACCAACACTCTCAAAGCAGTTTTGGCCTTTTTGGTCTGCTCAGTGCATCCCTGCGCCTGCAAGCTAAATTCATGCAACAGCAGCACCCATATTTTGTAAGGGAGCCTCCAAGTTTACATAAAGCATGATCCACAGGCTGGGGGATGAGAAGCAAGCTTCTGGAACTGAGCTCTCACCTTAGAGACCAAACCACTACCTCACTGATGCTATGAGCAGGGCAAAGGCTGGGTACTGCACACAACCAGCTCTCTCAGGCACTGCAGGTGTCAGGCTCAGGTACCCGGCTGTGCTAGAGCTGGTCAGCTAAGAGAGAGCACTGTCCTGGCAGTGATCCCACAGAAGGGTTTGGCAGCAAGCCCTGGCAAGCCATTAACCTTCAGAAGCGATGGCTCACCATGGTTTCTGCAATGCAATGGACCAAGACAGACAGGACATCTTTCTGCTTTACTGCTGTTCTAGCAGGAACAGGCAGTTGACAGCACTTGATCCCAAACCATGGTTAAAGAGAATGCTTCCAGGTCATTGCACATATAATAATAATATTAATGGAATTACATGAAAACCTTGCTTTCCTAACTCCAGTTACAGGTTGAAAAGCAGTGTTATTAGCAGTCACACATGAACTCAATTGCTTTGATTGAAGAGCAACTGTCTAATCTCTGCCTGGACTCAGTCCTAGGTTTTAATGCCTGATTAACTACCCCCTGCCAGGATTATTTTGCATCTTTGTGTATTTTGGAGCTCTGTGTTTCCATTTATTGCTACAGACAAGGAACTGTTTAAACCAACTCTCATTTGCAGTGGCAATTTAAAGCACCATGTATGAGAGTGTGGCTGAGAGGTGGCTAGAGAACATTTCAAGGGGCTCTTAGGGCAATCTGCAACCTCTCAGGGAGGAAACTCGGGACAGGACACTTTCAAACCAAGGCAGGGTGTCACTGTACATCTTAGCCTTGTGGGAGACACCAGATGTTACCACCAGGAAATCAGCAAGTTACCACCAGTTTCAGCAGAAGTGGTTGGAAAATTCAATCCCTATTCTGGGAACATTCAGGCCTTTCATAAGAAATAAAGAAAATTAAACTAGGGTTTAGGTTTTCAGGCTTTCGCTTTCCAGCACAAGTCAAAATTACTGTGGGAAACACAAAAGTTACCCTGGCAATTGTTTATGTATCAAATCCTAACATGCCTTCTAGGAAAAAAAAATCAGACTAGCTGTAAAACTTCCTGACCAGCCATAACTATCTGCCTCCTGAACAGCCTACCCTGAGCAGCTGCATCTGATTATTTACAGGCACTTGTCCAATCTGTATCCCACACCTACATATAACATCTTTGTCCTCTACCACCACGAGCCCTCACATCCCATTTGCCATCTCTCAGGACCACCTGAGATCTCCTTCTCCTAAAAGAAGATATCAACTCAGTCTAGTGGAGCACAAACTCCATCCACTTTTGCCACTCTCTTCCTGACTGTATCTCCCCAGTTGTGCTGATGCTGATCCAAAGCTGCTGTTCTTAACTCATAGCCCATGCTGTGCTTCTCCCTCAGCATAACTGCGGTGCATTAACCCTGGGGAAGAGCACCAGCTATTCTGGGCTGAGTAAGGACCTTAGTTGGAGGGCAGGCAACAAATCCACACCCCCTTTGGCCCAAACCAGCCAGAATGTACAAGGTTTGGAGCCAAGAGGATTTGCTGTGAGCAATACTAATGCCTCTGACGACCATTGCTGCTCCATAGCCTTCTACAGTTCCTCTGACTTCTACATGTTTCTATATATATTAATTTTTGCTATGGCCAAGGATTTCAATGCAGAACAACAGGATGTAAAGATGGGCAGGGTGGGATGGAACAGGGGAAGGAGAATGAGGTTTAGTCACTGCCTCAGTATCAAAGAAGCAAAGACAGTATTTTCACAGTAATGTCCTTAAAAGAGAACAAAACATCCCTGTTAAATCAGGTAACTGGGTCACACTACAAAGATGATGAAACATAAAGCCCAGAAAGATGGCCATGCTTTGGGGTCACGGTGAGGAAATCTTCACACAACAACTCAATGAGTACAGCAAAATGAAGCAAAGAGTGTATCAGGTGATTCCCATGCAGCTCCTGCAGCCCACACCATGCTGCAGCCACCAAGAAAGCCTCACGTGTTAAAGCAACTCTGCCTACAGTCTGCCCCAAGCACTCCGCATGTTTTAATTCCTTCCTTTGCTTTTGCATATGTCTAATTATTGAAGATGTTAACAGAGAAATGGAATTTCTGGTCTCTAAAAGCCCATCTGCTCCCACTGTTTATTTCCTGCAGTCGTCACAGTCATCTCATAATGAATTCCAGCATCACGACCGCACTGATGGCTCTTCCCATGGGGAATGTGCAGGGAAACCACCCTGGTCGAGAAAGCAGGCCCTCAGTACCCAGAGGACTCCAAGACATGGGAAAGAGCAGAAGGTGGCCCCACGTTTCCTGAGGCTCCCACCAAAGAGGGAAAATCTGGGAAACAGGACTTGCTATAGTAGCACATCCCTCCAGGCTGAGAACCTGGGGACCTGCTCTGCAGAGCACTGCTGGGACTCTGCACACTTCCAGTACACCACGGCCAGTTTCCCACTGGGGACACTGGTCGGGCTGTGAGGCTGTACTGGCTTGGTGCAGATGCAACCTGGCTGGCCAGAGACCGCCACAGGAACTGGCTGACGGGATAAATTTGGCACTGGGTTTTCAAAAGCTCAGGAGCAATGAGGTGGATCTATCCCTGCCTTCCCTCAGTATAAGCAGCCACCATTGACTGCTTCCTACTCCATAAGCAATGAACTCCTGGATTAAAGAATTACACTAAAAAGGTTAAAACTACCAAAAAAACACTCCAAAAGATTAAACTAAACTGTTCCAACTCTTGCCTTGAAAGACAAATCCGTTGTTTTAGGTGTGGTTTCACAGAGCCTTCCAGACTGCTGCCAACTCAATGTAGTCTCCTCCATGTGCCTCTGTCTTCCCTCCAGTCCTGTGACCCGGCTCTCCCTCCAGCTGGTTTCTTGGGCAGTCAGGTCCCCCCTCAGGCCAGCCCTGCCTAGCTTGCCCATTAGGCTCACTGCCTCCTCCCCAGGAGCAGAATCCAGGGCTCTCTGGGAAGGCAGACCTTCCCCCTTTCAGAGCCAGACCTAGAGCACCCAGCTATGGCAGAGCACACCCCCCAAGGACAGAACCACAACCGAACACAGAGCAGACTATGAGTTCCATCAGATGCTTGGAGAAGCCAAACTTCCCAAGAGACTTAATTATACCATTGGTGTACATGCTGTGGGGTAGTTCATGGGGCGGACTCAAAAGGGCAGAGAAAGCCAAGCCCCAAAGGTCTGTGCTCAAACTTTCAAATGAACCATGCTCACATCTGGTTTCCACCTGGTTCTGCCTTCCCCCTTCCTGCCCACTGCATACCTTCAATGTCTGTGTAGACTTTGCAAGGTTACCAGCAAGTAAAACAGAGTTTCACCCCCCATTTTCCCCAGCTTGACATTTGGCTCCACCAGCTAAGGGGAAGAGCTGGGGTTTGTCCCCAGCTTGTATGTACTTGCCTAGTCCACCTCATCCGCACCCTGCAGCAGTGACACCATGGCAGATGACCTCTCCCTCCTTGAAGGCTCCCAGAGATACAGAGGCCAGCCCAGAAGTAGAGGCAGACTGGGAGTGTCCAAAGCCCTGTGAGAAGTACATCGGCTACACCATCCTGCCCTGAGGATTTATGCAGGAGGCAACACTTTATATTTCAATTTGGCTTTCTACAAGCATGGTGAATTAACAGGGTTTGCTGAAAACACCCAGGCAGAGATACACTTACGGTCTCCTTACAGCATGCACATACATTCAACTGGGCTCTCTATGGAGAGGCCCACATAGAATTATAGAATGGTGTGGGTTGGAAAGGACCTTAAGATCATCCAGTTCCAACCCCTCTGCCATGGGCCGGAACACCTCACCCTAGATCATGTCATCCAAGGCTCTGTCCAACGTGGCCTTGAACACTGCCAGTGATGGAGCATTCACAACTTCCCTGGGCAACACATTCCAGTGCCTCACCACCCTTACAGTAAAGAATTTCTTC
>JANRGW010019946.1:0-14085 GCA_024733675.1 Psilopsiagon aymara | reverse complement strand
AACCTCCCCTGTTTAAGGTTGAACCCCTTACCCCTTGTCCTATCACTACAGTCCCTAATGAAGAGTCCGTCCCCAGCATCCCTATAGCCCCCCTTCTGATATGGGGGGGATACTGGATACTTTCCTATAAAGAGATAGACTGCCATGGTCTGCTACAAAAATATATTGATCACTTTGACCTCCCTTCTGTGTTGCTTCATTTTTTCTCTGTTCTTTCTCTGTCATTTTTTGCCATGGGAGATGTCAGCATTCAAAACCTGAGCTTTATTTGCTGTGAATTACTTGTCTTCTGGAATTGTGGTGAATGGCAAATCTGGTTTGTATTCTTCTGTAACACGTAAGTCTACAACCCTATGCACTCAGGACCTCCCTCATGAGCTATGGCAGCCTTGTGAAGCAGAAAAGTAGTGAACAGAGTGATACTATTTCTGCAGTTGTGTAAACAACTGTTTAAACTTTTCCACTTATTGGGAATCCCATCTGCAAGTGAAACTTTATCAAGAATACTTCAAGTTCAAACTTACTGGCTCCACCATTCTGAGAATATGGTATAGCTGAATTGGGAGTATGTGTGTAATCATGGGTATGCATAAGTGTATGTGTAGATGTATGTATGTACATGAGTATATAAAATCAGGGAGACACAGATTGCTGCAATGGAAGGGACTGTTTAAATGGTTTTAAATTTTAAAGTACAATTTTGCCAGATTTGTTCGTTAACAACATAATTTGTGCTAATTGTTAGTACTTATATCATTATCACTACATACAGAAATATGAGTCTCTAACAGTCATCCTCCAGGCTAGCTGTGAATACATAAAACCAAAGGGATAGGTGCCGTACAATCAGCACTAATGACTGTGGTCTTCCATTTCAGTCTCTGAAATCAAGGTGATCAGATTTGAGAACTCTTTCAATGAGAAAAGGCGGAACTAAAGCAGGCTTGTTTTTTCTTCCATATTTCCTCTTCATGTTTTTTTCCTCTTTGCCTCTCTCTCCCTAAAAGGGGGAAGGGCTGTATTATCATCTTCTGATATTGCTTATTTTTGTTTCTCTTTGCAGTCATCATAGTTGTGTATTTGACAGGATGTTTTACCTATTTGCAATCCTGTGTCTTGTTAATATCTTTTGCTTATTTTGTTCTTTGGCAAGTTGCTGTTACTTGGAGGTTTACTTCTTCTACACATATCTTCATTTGTCCCTTTGGTGGTCATGTTGCTCACATATTTACATGAAATATTTATACATTATATCTGGCTGTGTTATCACAGTGCTACAAAATACCTGCATGCTGGTTTTGGTTAGTGTCTTAGTACACTTTTTGCAGTACACTTACTTTACACTTCTGTTTACAGTACTTTTAGTACACATTTGGATTCAAGGCAAACTTACAATAATTGTACCTTGATTAGAACACTTCAGATTTCCATGTGTCACAGGTGTCTGTTTTAGCTACAGTTATCATTGTATCAGGATGAGTTAGAGGTACATAAGCTCTCCCATGCCTCATCCTTTGTATTCAGTAGTTTTTCCTGCCAAGGATTTTCTCAGAATCCTTTCAAAGTTCCAAAGCTGCATTGGAATTCCAGGATGGAATTGGAATCGGGATGGTAATATGTCTGTTTTCTTGCCCAAACCTCATGGGCTTCAGTTGTTTGTGGTTTTGTGGTTTGGGGGAAGAAAGGGGGAGAGCAGTAAGTAGAAAGATAGCTCCTCATACACTATTTGTCTAAGTTTTACAGCAAATTGGATGATAGAATTACTTGACCCTTCAGATTATTTTACATAGCAGTTTCTTTTACCAGGAAATCAAAAAGGCGCCACTGTGTCTGACCAATTGGTTAAAAGGCTCCCAAGTAGTTCTGTCAGTTTGTCTATGCTGTGTTCAAACCACATCGGTGGAATTGTTAAAAAATATACTAAACCTAAGTATTTGTAGAATGGCTATTGTTAATTCCAGTCGCATTTTTAGTAACCAGTTTGTTATTACAGAGGAATGCAGGGCTGATGGTGCATTTGTTTGGCAGAGCAAATTTCCTCATAGGATTTCAACAGCTTCCATGTACTTACTGAGTACGGCAGAGATTTGTGAGCTTGCTCACATTGTGAACGTACGCCTATAAAGTACCTAAAAAAAATATGGAGAAATGTTCCTCTATATGCATGTATTCCTTAAATGCACATGCAGATCATCCACAAGTTTGTTTGCTAAAAGAATGATGAATGCCTAAATCACCCTGGATAGGTTGCCAAAGTTGATTTCAGAATTCGTTGCACAGGCTCATTAAATAGGTAAATTAACCTGAAGAAAGTAGCATGTTCATTTCCATTAATAATTCTAATTACAATAGAAGCTATTTCACTTCCATGGAATTTTATTTGGTTTAATAGCCTCTTCTGCCTTTCTGTCAACTATTAGCAGCCTCTTTTTAGTTTAGTGTGTACCTATTTTGTGTAAACCTGAACATTTAATGTGTTGATTTGCTCTGATTTGACTTAGGAACATCTGACTAGTTTCTAACACTTCAAAAATAATCTTCCTATCAAAAATGTACAGTTTCCAACCTTTATTTTAATACTGTTACCACTTTGATACTTGTTCTTCAATTCTCAGAAAATTGGATGCTACAATAAAAGCTTCTCTGCGTTCTGTCAGTCTTTAGCATTGTCATGTATAATTTCTCCTTTGTTGCATCTGCGAGGTTTAGATGCAGCTTTTTGATGTTGTTGTTGTTGTAGTCCCCTGAGAGATAAAAAATGAGATAAATTCTTAAGTTCCTGAAGTATGTGTTGTGAAGGCAAAGCAGCCTTGACAAGAACCAGATAACACAAGTGATTGTATACTTTTGACTTGGAATCTGCATAGATATTTTTTCTTTAAAAATTCAGTTTGGCCTTTTGAGCAATCACAGTTTAAGTTTCATTCTGGATATGTGTCGTCATGTGTCTCTGCACATGGAAAATTACATCAGTAAAAATGTCCTGTTGATTATAGGTTCCTCAGATTTCCAGAAAGCTTTCAAGAGGTTCTCTAACCAGAAGCTTAAGAAACTAAGCAGTCCTGGCACAAGCAGTAGGGTAGTGAAAGGACAAACAGATGGCTAAAAGCAAGAGTAGGAATATGTGCTAAAGTTTTTGCAGTGGGGAAGCACTGTCTTTGAAAATCTTCAACTGTCTGTGCTGAGACCTGGTCATATAACGCAGGTCCTGCGCAATGCATGTGGCTTGTGCTGTCACAAACAAGACCTTGAAAAAGGGCTGTGCAGGGTTTTAGAGGTCTGATATTTCAAAAGAACAGAGAATTAGGGTCAACTGAATAGTTTCAGAAGGACCTTGTGTTGCTGAGTAAGGTGAGACAGAAAATAGTGAATGAAATCCAGGTTACAAAAATGTGAGGTGTGTTGGAATAGAATAGAAAGGAATAGTTCAGTTGGAAGGGACCTTCAGCAATCATCTAGTCCAACTGCCATGTTGTCTTTCTGAAAGACGAAGTTTCTCAGGATGTTTTTTTAATGCTTTCTTTGTTGCATCAAAATAAAGGGAAATCAATCCAGGAGATTCACCTCCTGGTGTTCTTTGTTGGTCTTGCGCGTCTCAGTCTAGCTCTGTATTGTTAAGTACTCAACGTCAAAAAGGAGTTCAGTCTTTACCTTTGCATGTGTAAGCCTTACAGAAAGTTTCCCAAGCTCTTAATTTCCACTGTGGGAAGCAGATTCTGTTGTTTCAGCATAGCATTTGTCATAACATGCTTAACATTGTGTTTGGAGCTGTTGTGATACCAGCATTTTACTGGTACTTGAGTGACCTCAGTGGCTATGTACTTTCACACCTCAGGTCAGACATCTTGCCATAAAGTCACATACCAAGCACTGCATCATTCCTAAAGTCTATGGTCACTCTTATAATAGAACTTTTCAAACCACCACTGTGTAACTGATGGTTGGATAGCACATGCCATCAGCTGTTAGAATATGTAGGTGAATCCTTTGGAGGCAGTGGTTTCTGGTCTATACATGCATTAGATAGAAAAGGAAAATCTTTCGTGTGTATGTTTCTGCATCTGAAAGGAACTGATTGAAGGTGGCAGTGGTACGAAAATGGCAGTGGGTATGTTCTGTCTCGTATTAGCAGGGCAGGGATTAGAGCAAGGAAAGACTTCAGTCTTCTGTGGTTTGCATAAATACCCCCTTTGTTAAAATGCACTTGTGAATTATCCAAGGAATTAACACCATTTCTGGTAAGGACAATTTTTTGAAAAGGGTAAAGAAGGACTGGAGATAGGACAGCCCTTTCGGCTGAGAAACTGTGGAAGATGTTGGATGCTGTAAAAGAAATGGTGGAGGTAGGTTTTGTTTCTCTGCCTGACTACAGTGTGCTGTGTCTATGAAAGCTGATAGGAGAATTATACACGTAATGTTGCGTTAGTTTCACAGGCAGGAACTTAGAATCATAGAATAGTTAGGGTTGGAAAGGGCCTTAAGATCATCTAGTTCCAGCTCCCCTGCCATGGGCATGAGAAGAGTATTTATTTTTGTGTCTTGAATGAAGTCCTGTGGTAAAAAGCTGTAAAATCATCTACTTCAGCAACAGATGCATAGTAGTGAATATTTGGGTTTTATGGTACATTTTTTTTGCATGTTTTTGTTAATTATTTGAAGCAGTTGAAAAGTAAATCTGACATGAGTGATTTTTATCTCAAATGGAGTTCAACAGCTATTCATCAAATCAGATTTTAATCTGGAAAGTCAAATTTATTTTATAGATAATACATGATTTATGATTTGGGAAATTTCAATGAACTTAAATCTTTTCTAAGAACTTAAATACATCTCTAAGGGGACTGCTTGTTTTCTCATTATTTTCAAAAATAAAAAAAGTTGATGTCATACTGTAGCTGTTTATAGTTCTGATGTTTCTTTAATTGTTGCTATACTAGGACCTAGATTCTGGCTGTGTACTAACTACCTGTTAGTGAGGCAACTCTGGCAGGAGAGTTGATGTACACCAGAAGTTCATTTTTTGCCCTAAACTTATCTGGGACTTCTGTGATTACCTGCTTCTACTTTATAGGTTGATGGCATTTATTTCAGGCAGAATACCTGGCATATCCGGTTTTCTCTGTTTGGGCCCTTTCTATTTCTTCAGGGCTTCTCTAAGGAAAATAGAAAACATGCAGTGATGTACTGTAGCAGCCACATTCTCTGCATTTCTGTAGTTTGAGTAATTAAAGTTTCTAGCTTTAACTGCTTTGAAGTCTCTGAATTTTTCAAAGCACGCTAATTTGTAAAACTTCCTTTTGGAGATTTTTTTTTAAATGTAAATTTTCAGGGGCTTCATAAGCTTCCTTCCCCATAAAATCAATATCTTCCTTAATTTGATTATTCTTTAATTTATTAAGAGAAACGTTGAGGTTTTTGCATAGTTTATGCAAGAGGCTGTTGTTTCTGATTATTAGCCCAGACTAACCAGTGCAGTAAGACAGATAGATAACGCACTAGGCAGACTTTTGGTAATTTCACTCACAAAATTATGTTCTATATTTTTATTATTAGAATTATTTGTGATAAGAATTATCTTAATTGTTCTGAGGAAGTCAGGATTTTCTAATGACTGCAAACATTCTGCCTTAAAATAAGTCTGTCTTTATTCTTAAGACTGAATGTTAGTATCACAGCAGCTAAAAAGGAGCAAGATGACTAAAGCATCCATCTACACTGAAAAGTTACAAATCAGTAGTACGTTTTCTGCACCAAGCACATTAAATATATATCTCAAAGTCTGAAATTATTCCTGGTTTTGAGGGAGCAACACAGAACTTCACTGTATTAATAATTGAAAATTACTGTTTCAGTAAGACAAAAACTGCCACACCACACACCTCATTTATGCTTAGTTATCTTTTGGGAATGCTAAAGAAGTATAAGGGTTGATTGGTTTTTTGAGTTTTCTTAAATTTAGTTCACAAGAAATTGACACAGGATTAGCTGCCATATGTGTCCATCTGTTTGTCTTGCTACTTTTTAGCTCATCTTGCTAATTGGGTCCTTTGCTGTCCTCTGGATCCTTTCCCTGGGCCTGCATAGAACAAGCAGTTCATTTTATATGGCATTTCCAGTAAGATCAATTGGAAAAAAGTGATTTTAAGGTAGTTATATTTTTCATAGAGGAATATAAGTAAACATGTTAATTTTAGAGTTGACTAAGCATGGAAGTGGGACTGTGAGTCTGTGGTTGTCATATTTCATAATATGCCGTTAAAAAATTTATATAGCACCAAATATTTTGTCAATTATGTTGACTTTTTTTTTTATTATTGGAAATGGGTATATAACACTTGTGTAAGTAAATATGAATTGCCTTGACATATTTCCTCCATATTTTTTGGTAAACCATAAAATAATTAACAGATGTGAATTACCTGCTTGTCTTTACTAGTACAAGAAGAAGATTTAAAGTGGAGCTATTTTAGAATGTATAGACCATATGCAAGTCATTGTTCCAAATGTTGACGATTGCTGGAAAGGAAAGCAGGCTATCCAAGCTATAGGCTTACTATAAGAATATGCTACAAGTAGAAATAATAATGCAAAGTGAACAAACCCCACTGATGTAATCGATGAAGCCATACTAATATACATGGTGTATCTTTTCAAAAATGGTCTTGCCAGATATGGACCAAACAGATAATTAAATGGAAAGCAGTTATGTGAAAATTTAAATTCATGCTTATGCTTATGGTTGCCAGTGATGCCACTGCAGTGTTGGAAGTACAAAAAATGCGTAGTCTGTGTAATCTGAAGTAAAACATTGTAACAAGTAAGGTTTTCTAATGAGTTTTAGACTTATTTAATGCATCTGTTATAACTGTTTAAAATTTCGGGTGTGTGATCTATGGTGTTTTGTCTGGCCTAAAGCATAAGTACCAATGTGCGGTGTGGCTAGAGAGACCTGAGAAAAGATCTAATAGAATGCTTCAATTCTTAGAGGGCATGCACATAAACTACATGTTTGGTATTTTTGTTCATGCTTTTTATTGAAGCAGAGATAATATAGGCTGGGTAATCAGAAATTGACGTCTTTAAAGTCCATATGGCAATGCCTACATATAACGCTTAATGCAGACCATTTCATGTATATGTCTGCATCCCAATCCATGTCTGTTTGATTAAAATATACAGATATATAATGTTGATCCTTACATGACTTGTTCATTTGAAGCCATGGTTTGAGGATTAACAAAGTATCTACCCAATACAGTTATCCCAGATTATTTGAACGTGAGTGAATAAACACCATCAACACCACCAATTTTGTTAAGAGAAGGCAACTATTACTTGCTGGAGAACTACTGACTGGCAGTGAGAGGTGTATTAAATCTCTTCTCTTGCAGTGAAATACAAGGGAAAAAATACGAGATTGTTGCTACATATGAGGATATAAAATGGTACTTGAGCAAAGAGATACAATTAAGAGTCTCTCTTTATTGGTCTCTCCTGTAGAGGTCGCATTGTAAGATTAAATGGGTGTACTGATTTCCTGTATCATATTTGGGAACTTGTTACTGGAAAATGTTCAGTATGTACTGAACTGACTTGTTGCTCACAGCTAGTTTTCCAAATCATGGAATCATAATAGAGTCATAGAATGGTTTGGGTTGGAAGGGGCCTTAAAGCTCATCTAACTCCACCTTTTTTGCCATGGGCAAGGACACATTCCAGTAGACCAGATTGCTCAAGGCACTGTCCAGCCTGGCCTTGAACAATTCGAGGGATGTGACATCCATAACTTCTCTGGGCAATTTGTTTCAGTGTCTCACCACCCTCACAGCAAAGAAATTCTTCCTAACATCTCTAAATGTCCCTTCTTTCAGGTTTTAATGCCGTGCTCCTTAACCTGTGATTTCCATGTTAAGCATTAAGAGTAGAAGACAGATCTGCCTATAGCAGATGTGCTGCTGAAACAGCATCCTCAGAATGTTCCTTCTTTGTTCAGGGTCTGTCTCTTGCAGCAGTAAGATTAACTCCATTAGCTGATCTCAGAATAACTTTCCTACAGTACTTTTCCATCTGCTCTTGTCCTGGTCCCTCAGTATATGGCCTTCACATGAAGCATCATTAAAATCTGCCCAAAGGCCAGAAGAACTTTCCTAGCAACAGTCCAAACGCATTTTCATTTGACTCCTTCCAAAGAGTTTCTGAATATGTAACAAGAAGGTGAGTCATTTTCTTCACTTTTTCAGTCGCTTGGCTATTCATTTCACTGCAGGAAGAGTATTCCAGCGTGCTGCTGTATGCTGAATATCACAGATGAAACACTCAGCTTTTTTTCCCTGACTTCCCAGTCTTCAGCTAATGAAGTGCCAATCCCTCCATGATTCAGTCTTAAAAATTTAAGAACACAAGTATCCAAAAATACTTGTCTCCTGTACCATTCTCTGGAGAAGACCTGAATATCATATTGGCCAGGATTTTTCTTCCTGAACTATTTCAGTTGCCTAAAAGAACACCATCCCTTTTGTTTGCTCTCTTCTGTGGCAACCAGTAGAGACTTGCAGGGGAATTCTGGAAGATAACTACATATAGTGTCACATGCGCCCACATATGTATCAGGCTGTATGTCTGGTTTTAAAATGCAGCTTCATTCATTATTTTTTATTCTTATAGGGATATGCTATAGAAGGCAGCCAAGGAGTATTAAATTGTATAAGAAAGCAGAACTGCTAGCTAGTGTTAGTAAACAAATATGTCCTTGACTTTAGAAAAAAGCTTAAAATCTAAGCACATCAAGCACAGTTAATCAGGAAATAGAAGCATGTTAAAGATCTACTAGAGCTTGTTTGTGAATGTAAAAATGGTCTGGTACTGATTTTTCTTTTCTTTTTTTTATTTATTTTTTTTTTCGTCAAGCCCAGACTCAAACCTGGAGGATTCTCTGAGGGAGATAAAATCAGTTAATTGTAAATTATAACAACCACAATTAACAAAAAAAAGCCCCAAAGATACGTCAAGGATACTTCCTTAGCGAATGCTGCAAACAGTATGGGTAGTTCTACTGGGTGAACAAGTAATTTTACTGTGAATAAAAAGGGCCATTCTGTTTTGTACAATAGCTGACAAGGGCAGCACATTTTTACACTGATTTCAGTGCTTACCTGCTCTGGTGGATTAAAAAAACAAAACGTAACAGAGTAGATCAGGGGCTGTCAGACACCGTTATCTTGAGGAATGGTCAGTAAATTTCTGGAAGCTGTTTCCTGCTTGAGGGGCTGATCTGTGACTTGGCTTTATGTTTGGTGCTGCAGTTGTTCTCTAGCAGCTGAGGGACTGGTTGTTTGACTGCACAGCTAAGAACAGCCTGCCCACGTAGTATAGTTGTCCAGGCAATAATGAGATGATCATACGAAGTAAGATGCAGCTGTTCTCACTTTAGCTGGTGCAAGGCCAAGTAAGTGTGAGGAGTAAAGAGGTGAAATAAAATGTTCTTAATAAATAACTGGGAAAAGGACTTTCAATCATAACTTCTGTTACTTTGACTAGTAATTCATTATGAATCGCAAGTTCAGTAAAGAAAAAACTTAGGCTTTGATAATGTTTATTACTAAAATCAAACTAATTGTCTCCTGTTTTGCACAGTAGGAGCAGCTGAGTAGAGGCTACTTCATTTTGTTGCCTGTTTATATAATTGGCTTTTCTTTACTTTTTTCAGAATAGCCTGTCAGAATGGGATGCCCAATTACAATAAACGTTGCTCCAGACAGCATTCCAGAAATAATGTGAAGTATGCTTTTTGTGTGTGTGTTTAATTCAGCTCTTTATTTTCCAAGTATATTCTAACTTTGCTTAATAATACAGATTTTTAAAGGCTGTTAAAATTACCGATTTACCTCTGTCAATTTTAAGACAACAGTTTTACTATGTTTACTCTGCTTGCTGTGGTTGCCCACACCTCAGCTTCATGGATAACCCTTCAAAATAATAGGTAATTACACTATTCCCATACCTAATTTATGCATTTCAATCAAACAAGAAATAGGTTATGGTCTATTCCCTACTTGATTATAGCTTCTTCTATATTAAAAGGGCTACACTTACAATTAACTTGCTTATGCCAGATGTCAAGTTCCTAATTAAATACACTTCTCATATGCCTAATTTTTCTGCTTGCATTTTGGCAAAGCTAAAATCTCAGTAGGGTCAACAGATTGTTGGGGTATATTATTAACATTAATAATTGTTATTTTTGCAGTCTTTGTAGTGAATGGTAGCTCAGAAAAAGATCTGATGGATCAAGGTTATGACTTAACCTTGGTACTAAGGTTAAGGTTCTATTTCTATACAAGTTCAGAATTTCAAAACATCTTCTTAAAGATTATTTGTTGTACATTTCTACTCTTACTCTTTAAAGGCTGTTTGAGTTTCTTCAGAGAAGGCTGGAGCGCAAATTGCTGTTTTATTTTGATGATTGGTGAGAAAAATTATTTGTCCTTTTCCTCCTTCCTTACCATGGGACTTCTTTTTGTCTTTGTAGAATACCAGAAGGGGTAAAAGCTCCTGAAGATCTCAGATAAATGCTGAGCTTCTGTCATATCCCTGATGAGCACAATCATCTCGATCCAGAAAACTGATTCTGGATTAAGTACACCAGTCTGGCATTCTTAAATATGGTTCAGTACAGTCTCCATGGAATGAACTTAAAACAGTGATCAGTTAAATCATATTTTTAAATGTAAATGCATTTTGTTAACCAAAGACTGCCCAGGTCTTAAAGGTGAGGAATTCTTTCTATGAACCATTTTGTTGAGTTGGCTCTGTACCTGTGTGGTGCAGGTCTAAACTGACCATAGCAGTTTGGAAGTGAGGGACTCAGTCTCAATTCCAGAGTGAAAAATGGAAACACTACAAAATATGGTATACTTCTAGTTTCTAAAATAATAGCTAATGTATGTGTGTTTTAGGCAGCTTTAATTTATAGCACTAAAAATGCTTTCTTTTGTGCCGTTTCTCCCCCAGCCTGTTGTTGGTTTTAAAATGCTAAAGCTTTTTTCCCTGACACTCTTCTAGTGAGTCACAGGGCATAGTATGACTGAGTGCAAAATTAGAATTAATCTACTTCAGAACAGTTTTACAATGGCAACTTGTGAAATGGAAAATAGTTAATCATTTGATGTTTTATAGCATAGCTTTAGAGGAAAAGTAAAACGCTTTGGGAACATGGCTTTTTCTTGGCTACCCGAAAAAAACACAGGATAATCAATATTGGACAAAAGCTTTCCCTACGCTGTCTGCAAGAAATGTTTTCATGAAGTAACAGGGAAATAGGCCTGATTTCAGAGAACACATATATGGTTATAGTGTGCCATATGTTGAGCGAACTGTTGAAGAAAAATATATCCTTTTGTCCATTAGCTAATTCATCCTACTGCATACAATGCTAATGTAAGCATAGGTGGATAAGGTAAGTCGTATAACTTTGGGTCTTTTTGTTTTTCTTACTTGCTGTGTTCCATCAATAGGAGTGAGTGAATCAGGTAAGACCTCATGGAAGTAAAGGAGATTGTTCATTGCTTAAGGACGTTGAAAAATACTCCAGAAAATATGATTTCAGAAAATACAAGGGGTAAAAAGGCAAGAGAGAAACACAGCAAGGGACTGAGAGCCTGCAGCTCCAGAGGAACGGTCAAGAGGAAAAATTGCTGCGAAGGCCGCGGAGCTGCAAGTCAGATTTCACCAATAAAATAGAAACCTCCTTGATTCTGCAGGAAATTTTAGAGCTTTCTGCAACTCATAAAATTGCTGAGGGGACGGGCATCAGGTCCGAAATCAAGGATTGTCTTTGAGCAAGGATTCTCTTTGAACAAAGAGAAATGGGCAGAAAATTACTGGTTTATAAGCTTTTTTCTGTTTATCATGTGCCTTTACCTGGGTGCTTTCAGGCTTTCAATTTAAAAAGAAAGAAATGAAGGGATACTTCATAGTGTTGCTGACTTTGAGGAGCTCACTGTAAGCAAAAGTTTTAAGCAGATCCACTGGAAAGTTCTGTTTTATGTATGTAAATATAAAGAAGAAGTATCTAGAAATAGATCATGTAGACTCATATAATTTTCTTATACATCTGAAGCCTTAATTATTCCTGGTTTACTGTTACACTGGGTATTCATGACAACATATGAACATAAGCAATCATATGAAATTAAAATATTCAAAACTTTTATTGTTAAATAAAATTTGGGAAATAGATCCTGTGTATGCTTGTTTTGCTCAGTCATTGGTTTTACTAACATTCTCATTTCTCTTGGAGCAAGATTTAATTAGGTAATAACCACATTTTACATATGAGCTAACCTCTGGATTAACATCTCCTTCAATTTTATATTTTCTTCTGTTAGCTTTTAAATTGTAGTTAGTTTTTGGGAGTACTCCTGAGATTTTGGAAGCTGAACCTGTGCAACAAAAGAAATTAAAGAAGTTCTAAAGTTCTCTTCAGGACTCATAACAAATTTTTAAGACTATACTCATTTAATTTATATGAGCTAAAAAGCCAGTCTTACTCACTCTTTCTCAGTAACTTTTTCCAGTTGTTTAACAGGGAGAAAACACTGTTAATAAACTATCGTGTTTTAACACTGTATCATTTTCCCATAAATAACTAGTATTCCATCTTTTCATCAGTTATCGATGACTGCAGGTGTAAGATAAGTAAGCTACTGCAGGTTCTTCCTATGGTAATAACTGAATAGTCATTTGCTCCAAATACAAAATTGCAATCCACTAAAACTTTGTGTTCAATAATTCTGTCAGGGAATGAGCTCTGGAACCATGATTGCTGTTATCATGGCCTGGCCCCTGGAAAAATGTAATTTTCAAATTTCCACTTCTTTTTTTTCCTCCCCCTCTCATGCTGCCATTCTTTCTGAGAAAATGCATTCCTAGTGCTAAATAAAAAATCTATTCTACCTAATAAACTTAGTGAGTCACAGAATTGAAACATTTTTGGATGCTTTTACATGTTTTTATTTCAGGTTCAGATTAGATATACCTGCTTTATTATGTCAGAATTATGTTACTAAAAAATAACAATGCATCATAAAAGAAAATGGAGGGCTTTTATATGTATCTTGATCAGCTATACTTCTGATATATCTGTGAGTAGGAAAGGAAATAAGAAAAATGCAAAGAGATAAAAAAAATAGGAAGAAAACAAAAGGAAGTTGTAAACTCATTCTTTAGGGTTTGTATTTGTACCAACCTTTTTGCAATATGGGAATATGGGTACAGATGCAGAGCTGCCAAGACCTATGAAACCTATTCTACAATGGAGGGCTTTATATGTCCACCTATACTGGGCAACAGCTATATGTTTCAGTTGAATTCTTTGGAGTTCAGATATCTTAGGGCAGAAGACCAGATTATCTTGCTTTGGATTATTTTCTGATTATTATTATTAAATTTCTGATTATTATTATTAACAGTAAAATTCTTGTGTAGTTCTTTATTTCAAAGATATAATCTGTTTTCTGTAGAGCTTAGAATATTCCTCTTTTGCCCTGAATACCCTTTGCTTAGAAAATCCTTAGCACACTCTTTAAACACATCACAGGATTAAAAAATATCTAAGAGAAGTTGTTACAGGTATGACCAAATAGATTCTATGTTGGGTTTTGATAATTAAACTGGTGCATGATTCTCGCTGTTGTCTCCATGTTGTGTTGTCTTGTACCTTGAGGGATAAATGAATGTTCCTGAAATCTTGTAGGTACACAGAGAATTTTTTTTAACATTCTTGATTTTATTCTCTGAAAAAGGTGACATCTTTTAATAGCAAAATATTCAAAACAAAATTTACCTGTCTTTTTTCACTATTTTTTTTTTATGGTTTAATTTTGCAAATACTTCTATTTAGTAAGTGCCTGATATCTGTTGGAGGGATAGTACGGCCCTGCACAAGCAATCCAGGAGGTTCCTCGATTTTGTGGAAGACAACTTCCTCCTGCAAGTAATAGAGGAGGTGACAAGGAGAGGTGCCATGCTTGACCTCGTGCTCACCAACAGGGAAGGGCTGGTTGGAAATGTGACTCTCCAGGGCAG